>NW_006498806.1:8065570-8083169 GCF_000471905.2 Amborella trichopoda | reverse complement strand
CGTCCACAACTTGCCATTTATGAACCAAATTCACTACTGTTACTTTTTCCCTCTCTACTAGTTTGGAATACAGTCACTTTTCCATTGATATCGACTAACTTCAGCTTCCAAGCTGAATGTCACTGCTGTTTTTTTTATATTTTTTACACCCTTGCTAAATATCATGAGCATCCAAATAGATATTGCATCCATATGTGTACGTGACCCATCTTTGCTCATTTCCATTTTGATTAGATCTTCATATCAAATAATATTTAATTTACGACAAAATAGGACTTATATTTGGCATCAAGATAACCACGTGGCTTCATATCCTAACTGTGCACGTGACCCATCTTTGCTCATTCCTACTTTAATTAGATTTTCCATATCTGATAAGATTTAATTTACTATGAAATAAGACTTGTATTTGGCATCAAGATAATCACAGTTGGTTTCCTAAAACTGTGCATACTCATTATATAAATGTGTCAACCTTATATAAACTTCGTCCATATTTCTAAACTTAATTCAACATTTAAATGTGTCAACCTTATATAAAGTGTGTCCTTATTTCAAAACTTCAAATTCTACAGTCACGGCAGAATAAATTTGTAAGCCATCTCAAAGGTTTTTAATGCTAGACCTGCATTTTCTAGTGGGGGTTTGAATAGTAGCTTTACTAAATTTTATGAAGCGGCGCCCCTACTAAAATTATAGGGAATGCATACGATGGGACCATTTGCTTATGGAATAGGGATGTCACAATTACTTACAATCGTCCGATGTGAAATCTGATAGATTGGATGTATCATAAAGTTTGAAAAAAAATCTTTTGAACTTTAAGTTTGGTCAATAAAATAAATGCGGCCACTCAATTTCACATCCAATGGTCAAGATTTATTGTTACCATCTTATACCAAAGATAAATGGTCTCATTTTATACTTTCCTACTCATCACTCAAATAATCTTTTTTTTTTTAATATAAAAAATAATGTAAAATAAGAGATGGACAAAAAGAACAAAATCGGAGCAACGTCTGTACACTCAAAATTGAATCCTAAACCTTCATGGCATGCCCATCATCCACCCCTACAGGGGCGTTGGGAGATATGTGACCATCCCTAGACCTAGAGGAGCACCAAGTTGTTTACGAGTTGCTAGCATACCTATTTTATATCTATGAGTTAGCGGGTGCAAGGGCCCGCTGACTCTTCAACGTCCACTTTTAAGATGTACGCTAGGCAAAGTGCATTGGGTCAAATCAGATATGGACGGTGCCAAAAAACATCACCAAAGAAAAACAAACTTTAAAGATCAATTTTTTTTTTTTTTCATATTTATGATTAGCATGGCTTTGCAGATGAATCCCTAAATTTTTTGAGAAAATAGTCATCTTTGAGGTGAATTTTAGAGAGGGTCCGCACATGTGCATATGAGTCGGCCGCTTATAGAAACCCATCCTATATTTTTTAGTTATTTTACTTTTAATCATATATGAAATGGTACTAATGGAAATTTATACGAATTGATGGCCAGATGATGTTTCAGTTGCATTGAAAGGAGATTTGGGGTTTGAAGAAATTTAGTTTCACTTGAACAAATCCCCCCTTTTCTGCTTTCGAGAAACTTGGAAGTGCTGACTACTAGCCAAGGCGGTGCTAGCCGGGAGAGGATGGCTAAGTGGATTTGAGTAGCAATTCTTTTGACTTATTTGGATCTTAGAGGGGTGGCTACTGCAGATGAAGCTGAAGTTAAATGCTTCTGCATGGATTGAGATTTTGTCTTTGTGGAGGGGGATTCCTTGAAGGAAAAAGTTGTTGCAACCTTAAAATGTAGCATTATAGGTGCACCTCAAAAATGCATCGGAAAAGGTTATTTTAATGTTTTTCAATCCTCTAATTGATCATCTCGATATCGAGATGTATGAATATAAAATAAAAATTATTTTGAGTCCCAAAAATTGTTTATCTTGCAACACATTATCTAGATTGTCCATTTTCAAGATTTTCATATGTTTATAGATCTACTTGATTTTAACCATTTTTGGAGTTTAAAATTTTATAACTAGATATGAAAATAGATTTTCAGATAATCCAAATAATTTTTTACACCAAAATTATATGTTAAGATAAAATTTAGAGGTGCTCCTTAATTGGATTGTTCAAGGTTGCAACCTTATAGAAACCGTACCCCTTCTTTGAATGCCATAAATTGAAGTTGGTTAGTGGAGGTTGTTAACTAGGGGCAGGCTCATGTCAGATCCGGGTCCCGAATCCGGACCCAGACCGACCCGACCCAAACCCGATTGGACTCGATCAATAAATAAATAAATAAATATATCTTGATATATTTAAATATGAAAAAAGCTTATATAAGTGTGAGGCTCTAAACAATCAAATTAGGCTGCACCTCAAAAAATTCACTAAAAAAAGGTTGTTTTGATACCCAAATATACTCAAATTGATCATCTCAAATCAAGATACATGGACATGAGAAAAAAATGGATTTCAAGTTTTGAAAATAGTGCATCTTGTATTGTATTTTATGACCGTCAATTTTCAAGAGTTTCAAGTTTTCATAGATCTGCTCGATCTACACTATTTTTGAAGCTTTAAGTTTTATAATTAGAGATGAAAATATATTTTAAGGCTATCACAAAGATTTCTAGCATTGAAACCACATTTCTCGACACTATTTAAAGGTGCGCTTCACGTTAATTGTTTAGAACCTCGGCTTTATACAAACCGTACCTTTTTACAAATGAGTATCGGTAGAGTTGGAGTTTAGTGGAGGTTGTTAACTGAGGGTGGCAACGGATCGAATCGGGTTGGGTTGGGTCCTGGTCCGGGACTTAACCCAAACCCGATTGGACTCGACCCAAAAAAGTATGTATATATATTTCAATATATTTAAATAATATGTTAAATATATACATGTATCATTTAAATATTATAAGGAAAATTACAAAAAAAACAAACCAATACTATACTTACTATGCAACTTACCCCCAACCCAACTTATTCTCTCACTTTTTCCCCAAAAGTATATTTTCTATGCAAATAACCCCCCAACCAAAAAAGTTCTTATTTTTATGAAAATGCCCTTCCCATACAAAACTAATCAATTTCATTAAATTTCATGTTGACTGTCGGACCACAGAAACACATTGCCGAACCGAATCATCACATTGTCGGACCGAAAGTCAATACTGCCGGACGGACCTTTGAAACTGCCGGAGCGCAATAAAACCACCCTATTTGTAACTACCGGAGCGACCACTGTCGGACCGTGCTTTCAAACTACCAGAGCGATGTGGTACTGCAGGAGCGAGCATTGAAACTACCAGAGCGGCAGTAGATCTAGAACATGTACTGCTAGATCGAGCTTTGAAATTGTCAGAGCGTTGTGACTAACAGAACTTTTATCGTCGAAGCGTTCTTTGCCAGAGCGACCACTGCCATACCGCTCTTTGAAAATGTCGGAGCGATGTGGTACTGCTGGAGCGAGCATTGAAATTGCCGGAGCGGCAGTACTTGCAGGACATGTACTGCCGGACCGCAGTTGAAATTGCTAGAGCGTTGTGACTAACATTCTGTTGGCGCGCTCTCTGCAACTGCCGGAGCAACCACTGTCGGACCGTGCTTTCAGAGTGTCGAAGCGATGTGGTACTACTGGAGTGAGCATTGAAACTGCCGCAGCAGCAGTACATCCAGAACATGTACTGCCAAATCGAGCTTAGAGACTACCGAAGTGTTGTGACTAACTGAACCTTTTTCTACCGGAGCGTTATTTGCAACTGCTAGAGCTACCACTGTCGGACCGTGTGTTCAAACTGTTAGAGCGATGGGGTACTGCCGGCACAAGCATTGAAACTGCCGAAGCAGCAGTACTTCCAGAACATGTATTGCCGGATCACGTTTTGAAACTGCCGGAGCGTTGTGACTAACATAACATTTACTGCCGAAGCGACCACTGCTAGACCGTGCTTTCAAACTGTCGGAGTGATGTGGTACCATCGGAGTGAGCATTGAAACTGTCGGAGTGGCAATACTTCCAGAACATGTACTGCTAGATCGTGCTTTGAAATTGTCGGAGCATTGTGACTAACATAACCTTTTCTATCGGAGCGCTATTTGCAACTGCCGGAGCGACCACTGTCGGATCGTGCTATCAAACTGTCGGAGCAATGTGGTACTGCCAGAGCCAACTTTGAAACTGCCGGAGCAACAGTACATCCAGAACATGCACTGCCGGATCAAGCTTAGAGACTGCCAAAGTGTTGTGGCTAACAGAACCTTTACTATCGGAGCGCTCTTTGCAACTGTCGGAGTGACCACTACCGGAGTACTCTTTGAAAATGCCAGAGCGATGTGGTACTGCTGAAGTGAGCATTGTAACTACCGGAGCGACAATATTTCCAGAACATGCACTGCCGGTCCGCATTTTGAAAAATCAAAAAACAATAAAATCTTATAATATGCAAGGTGTATCTTAAAGGGACCATATATTATACTCATGTCGGGTTGGTGTAATGTATCCATCTACCTTACTTATCTGAAAATGGTAGAGATGAGCAGCTACTTAGAAAATGGGACAAAGGCGCTACGCTTGGTATGAGTATTGGACAGTTTCCATACTATAAACATGTTCATATTTGTAATCACAAAGAATTTGCAATAGAGTTTCAGTTTAGGGAGAGAAACCAAATACCATTATCATTAAGAAAGACAAAGAACATACATATCCAACTATCTTTGAACCATTTCCCTTTTAATATAAAAAAATACATATCAAACTCAACATCAAATCAATATCAACCATTTTTTTTACTTTACATCTGTTTCAAACATACATATCAAACTAAAAAAAAGGATCACAAATTCCCTCCCAGACTTTCCCATCTCTTTGGGATCACAAATTTCAACTCGATTCCTCTTGCAACGTCGGTGTTTTAAAGTGATCACCTTTTTGCTTTGTTCTTCTCTCATTTTCATCGTTGCTCTCACCATCATCGTGGCTTTGAACATCGTCTTCTCCATCATCATGGTCTTCTTCGCTTTCACTATCATCATCCTTCTCACTTTCACTGTCCACTTCTCCACCCCTAGTCCACGCTATCTCCTCAGCACCTGTCTCTACAGAAGTGTTACCCAATAATAGATCATGAGCGGCCTATACATAACGCCTGGATTCCCAGGCTAATACTTCACTATTAAGCGCAGCTTGTAGCATCTCTATACAAGTATGCCGCTGCAAGTAGTCAATAAAAAAAGAAAATAGATTATTGGTTTTATTTTTCATAATTTTAAAATATATTAAAACAATAAAATAACAAAATACATATAATAAATTATATAGCAATCTCTTATCGTCATCATGACTTGTCGAGGATTGTACATGGGATTGCGTCTGCAACATGGGGCACATGGGGGTTTTTATAAATCTTTGTATGAACATGTTGTAGCAGGCCATCTTCTATAGATACACCACCAAATTTACCTTGACACATTACATTCTCGTTGCTTTCAATTTTTTATCTGCATGCTCAACTCTTCAGTCCATTTTGTTGGGTGTATACCGACCTTCTCTCTCTTATCACACTTGGGTGGTGTAATAGGAATCCCTTGTACCTTCCCAAATTATCGCAGCACGTGATCAGGCATATAGTACTTTGTAATGTTAAAACTTATGAGGTATGATCGGCACATGAAGTACTCTACAATTTCATGTGATGACTCCTCATATGGTTGCCAGGTCACCTACAAAAACAACATAACACATTAAATAAGCACACAAGCCAACAAGCCAAGGCATTCCTAAGTTGATTATCTACTAGAATATAAGTACACAAGCCAACCACTAACCATATCAAACGAGATGTTATCAAATGATATATCTTTGTCGCGTGGTTGTTCTTCTACATGCAAGTTCTAGGCATTCCTGGGTTGATGACCAATGTAGGCTTGGTGGCTATAACTCGAAAATGCTCATAGATCCAGCACTGTAGAAAAAGCAAAAAGTAAGATACCAAAGAAATTGTAATTTTGTAAATATAAACTATAAAGATATTGAGAAATACCTGTAGTAAGGTCACTGACCCACTAAAATGATTTTTTTTCCCGTCTGCGACGTTAGATAAGGAATGTTACAAAAATTGCAGCACCCCATGCATACTTCCCTGTCTCATCGAAATCTCAAAACAATTGCAGGTATATTGAAAATGTCGATCCTTTAGATGAGTCGACGAATATAGTTGTGCCAACTAAATAAAGGTGTGTATTGCGTGAGTTATAATTTGGTGGGCTTTTTTTTATAGTTGTTCAAATCTCTTCCTCAACCATGTATAATTGATACGAATCGGGGTGACGTCTTTAGGACAATCTCCTAGATACTCATTGACAAATGCAACATAGTTTTCAGGCCTGATGCTGATTACAAGCTTGCTTGTCACAAGTATCCTTAATATCTGTCACACATCGTATAGGGATGGAGCCATTTCACCATTGGTTAGACATGCAGTATTTGTGGCCTTGCACTATTTCCCTACAAATGCCCTCAGTAGATTGTAATCGACATGCAAGACGCCAATATTCATCAATGGGCTCAATCCGGTCTTTTGAATAAGAGCTACATGTCGTTGATCGAGCTTCCATTTTGCTAGGGTGTGAGTTGATTCATCGATACAAAGTATAATTCTCTTCTAAAATTAAAATTAATAAGAAATGATAATAGTAAATAACATGATAAATACTTAATTCATGTAAATCATTAACTAAAACAAATAGACCATCATACCTCTTGCCTTTGACCCGATGAAGTAGATGGCTCCCCTATGCCTCTTAGTTGTTTCGAGTCTTGTAGTGCTAATTCTATTTTCATAATTGGTATAAAAAAAATAACCACAAGTAGCATATCCAATAAAGAAAGAGAGAGAAAAGTGGCATATCCAATTTAAAAAGAGACAAAAGAATCAAACATAAATATATGTGTACCAATAGTATGAAATGAACACAAGTGGAACAAACACCATTAATTTATGTAATGACATAATTTCCCAAGAGTGGGTGCTCCAATAAAAAATTTCCCACAATTAAACACCATAAACAAACACCATTAATATATGACTAACAAAATTTCCCAAAAGTGAGTGCTACAATTTAAAAAGACAGAATGAAGAAGATAAGTACAAATATATGCCTTCAAGTGGGTGCTTTACATGTTGCCTTGTTGTGACCAGTTCCTTTGCACCAACTACAGTGCATAGATCGCACTAGGACTTCCTACGATTAGATGCGCTTCTTTTTAAGTCGGCCAGGGAGTCACCTTGTCTAAAGTGGAAGTACTCTTATTCTATCTGGAGGAAACTGTCCACGCATACGCCCAGATAGATCGATCAAGGTAACTGACACAATAGGTTCGAAATATGTTTCACGAAACTTTGCAACTGTGAAATAATCTTCACAATAATCAACATGATCACTATTCTTCCATTGAAGGCTTTTAAAAGTGTGCTTACAGGGCAAACCTGTTATTTGTCAACCCTGGCATTCACATTCTCGTGCAATTATTTACCTTATAATTCACGTGATCACCCATGCTTCAAACACTGCTCTACTAAATACAATGACCCTAACGGAAAGGGATTGCTTTATGATCTTTCTTATTTCGTTTCAGCGTGCGGGGTAAGTGTAGTAGTCCAGGTTTCAACTTCCAAGCTGCGAGTGGCCATTAGTTTCATAATTTGTCTTCTAATCAAGTCAACGCAATAGAGAATTGTCATGTCTCATGTTTCTAGAATCCACTTGTTATATGACCCTGCCACATTAGTTGTTACTTGGTTATATCGTTTACCCCTGAAAGTGATGTGGCCCAACGGTCTGGCGATGCTTCAATGAACTACTTGAATGCGTCCTCAGAAATTGATCTAATTTCAATCATCTTCTCAAAATACTCTTGTGGCTTGTATGCTCTACATGCTCCGATAAAGTAGTTTACAACTGCCTTCTTAATATCATTAGGTATGTCTTTTACTTCCTTCTTGAAATTCTCCACTAAATGATGCTCACAGAAGGCATGATGGGCATTCTCAAAAACTTGACAGACAGTATCAACTAGACCAAGTTGTCTATTTAACAAAAAAGTGATTTTATGATCTGTCTCAGTAGCAATCTTTAGAGATTCCATAAACAATAACCAGTTTTCGATACTTTCAGCATCCACAATAGTGAATGCAAAGGGAAACATTTGTTCTTCCCCATCAAGTAAGTTGGCAGCAAGTGGAATCCCAAGGAATCATGCTTTCAATGATGTCCCATCAAGAAATAGAAGTAGACGACATCCACTTTTGAAGTCATGTATTGACCCATAAAGCTTAAGAACATTCGACGGAATCTACCATCTTGTCATACGGAATCTACCATCTTGTCATACTTGTTTTGTCGCATAACTACCAGGATTCGTCTCCATCACACGGTTTACATATGTGAGTAACTGGTTGTATGCCTCATCTTGCAAACCATGTATGTCTTTGATGGTCGTTTCTTTCCCTTGCCAAGCCTTGCAATAGGGTATTTCTAACCCATAATCTTGAAAATCATCATTCATGATTTCTTTAGCCTTATAATGCGCAGTGTCACTTAATTTATCTTTGATTAATGACGCAACAAATTTTTGGGACGCTCTTCTCTTTACATCATTGCTTGTCCCAATATTACACGAGTGTTCTATTTTCCATGTTTTGATGCTAAAAACATTCGTCCTACCAAACTTCGAAGCATATATCTCCCATTTGCATCCATCACTCTTGCATTTCGCCCTTATGCGATACCCTTCATTTTTAATATGACGGTATGTGAAATTGTGTGTTTATAGCAAACTTGCTAAGGGCTTCTCGACAGTCATCTAGAGATTCAAATTGCTTCCTTATACCGATAAGTGCATCCTCTGAACTAAGCAACCTTTGTGCATTGCTTTGTTCGGAACCAGAGACCAAAGCAAATGAATATTGGGGGGGTCTTGATTTATTCAATTGCCCTAGTATTACATGAAGTACTTCCACATCTTTATTCACTCCCATCAAATACATAGACGAACACACTATTCTTGCATTCATGTGCATTCAACATCCTCTCAATATCATCGCCAATAAATAGATTCACAATAAATCTTCTATTTCTTGAGACAAAATACCTCAATGATATCAAGTACATGTCTAGTGAGAAACGCACTGCTACGTATTTTCGTAGGTCATCTAACCTAGTTCTACTATCAATCATAAATGTACATGCATCACCACCGATATAATCTAAAGTTTCATAGACATTTGATTGGAGTGCTCCATCAAAAATACAAAAATCAATATGTTATCACTCATTTTCTTTTGTCTTACACAAGATTTGTAAAAATTTACACTCTACACATTGAACTTGCCCAAGTTTGGTAGGCTCAATCTATACCTTTTTAAAGAGCTGCAACTAAATTTTAACAAAAGGTAAGTAGGCATATTGTTGGGGGGTATAACCTCCAAAAACATTTCTAACAATGATTATCTGAATACTGCAATCTTAACGATTTTACCCTGTTAACGTCTGGATTTTTTAGTAAATTATGGGAAATAGTCTTGAAATAAAGAATCTCAAAAGACGACCCAACTTTTAAGATGAACATGCAATTCAATATTTCTACAAAGTAAAAACTAGTTCATATTCAAGTTAAATTAGCATAATGCCTTTCTTTTGTGAAATAAAACAAAACTAAATGACTTTGTAGACGTAAATTCTAATGCATTTCAAATTAGAGAAAATCCTCATCCTAAATTTCTAGTATAAGCAAATACCATTTCTCTAAGCTATAGTTCAATCAAAAAATATAGATAAGCACAATATATACAACTAGCAATATAGATCATCTTAAAGTCTGCCTTTTGGGTTTTTTTTTTTTTTTAAGAGCTACTATTGAAATTAACAAGAGCTAGGCCTTTTTTTCTTAATAACAAACTAAATTTGAATAAGAGGATGGATCATCAAATAAGAAACAGAGACAATTAATGCAAAGATAACCAAGAGAAAACATGTACAGCAAAACAAACCCAAAAATTACTACAACCAATAACATTGAAGCCCTAAAATCACAATAGAGAAAAAATGACAAACTCCATAGCAATTTAATAAGAAACACTATAATAATTCTTAAGCCACGAGCAATCAATTGAGATCAAGTGACTGAATGATTTTCAATCTAAAAAAAAACCAAAAATTTCCTACCACCAAGAACATTCTAACCCTAATATGGTAATAGACAATAGAGAAAAAAAATCAAACCCCATAACAAATTTAAAAGAAAAATTTCAATAATTCTTAGGCCATGAGCAATCAATTTACATCAAACAATTGAATGATTTTCAATCTATAAAACACCCAAATTTTCCTAAAACATTCTAGCCCTAAAATGACAATAGAGAAAAAAAAGCCAACCTCCATAACAAATTCATTAAAAAAACTTCAATAATTCTTAAGCCATGAGCAATCTATCCCTTCATTATCAATGATAGATCAAGTACAACAAATTTAAACAAACAATAACCCTACAACAAATTTTAGCGATTTTCTTCCATAAATCTGTAATATATTTATGTAATAAGAAATAGTTAGAAAACTTTTTCATACCTTTAATGGGCCTGATATGGGGCTGAGAGATTGGGCTAAAATTCAAGCTCGGGCTGGGGCGAAGAAATTGATAGGCCTAATTGTTTCACAGAGAGAGAGGGAGAAGGTGGGGGAAGAGGGAGAAGGAGAAGGAGAGGGAGAGGGAGAGAGCTCGAGCTGAGAAATAGAGCGAGAGAGAGGGAAGGAGGTCAGGCCAGGAGAGAGAGCGAGAGAGAGGGAGGAAGTTCAAGCCGGGAGTTAGAGCGAGAGAGAGAGGGAAACTGAGGTTAAAAAAGTGAGAGAGAGAGAGAGGGAAAATGCTGTTAAAAAATTAGGTCAATAGGAGGGTATAGTTAAAGGGCGGGTAGTTTAGGTATTTTCAAAAAAGAAATTACGGTTTTTGGGAAAAAAGTGAGAGAATAAATTAGGTTGGGGTAAGTTGCATGGTTTTTTTTTTGTAATTTTTTTAATATTATAACTAAAATATATAGTTGTATTTATTGAAACATTATTTATTGGGTTATGTTAGGTGCTCACACTGTTAAGTAATTTATCATTGTACTCTACAAATTTGAACACATGTGTACTTTTGTTTGGTTTATTGAGGTTTTTTTTTAGTAAGGGTATTTTTGGTCAATAAAAGGGGTGTGACTCATTTATATGGGGCATGACAATACCCGCATGGAGCATTAAATACCACTGTTGTGCTCCATGTTGGTGATTTCACTCCTCTCATATTGACCAAAAATATCGTTATTAAAAACAACTTTATGAACAAAACAAGAGTATAAAAGTGTTCAAATTTGTTGAGTACAATGACAAATTACTTCATAGTGTGAGCACCCTAATATAACTTTTTTTTATTTGAAACTTAATTGCACTCGTACAAATAATTGAACATCATTACAAGACAAAAGAAATAAAAGACGCTGAGTAACAAAATGGCCAGAGAACCGCTCTTAGATAAAGCATCTAGCTCCTCAATAGCATCCCAATAGTGAGAAACTTGAATCCTTGCTTCACTAATAATGACTTAAATTTCAGCCAAGAGCGTTAACAATAGTTGTGGTAATCAACTGGGAAACAACAATGACCCGGGTCTGGGTCCAAATACTGGACCCAATCACTATTCAGGTCATAGTGGACCCAATCCAAATAGTATTATCATTTATATAATATATAAATAAGTGATCCTCTTAATGTTCAAAAATACATTTATTAAAAAAAATACTTCATATACAAAACAATGGTATAAAAGTATTTAAAATTTATTGAGTACAATGATAAATTATTCCATAGTACGAGCGCCCTAACATAATCCATCCAAAAATATTAAATTTTAAAAAATTAATCAAAATACCTATGAGATGTAGACTATCTAACATTTTGCGTATTTACAACTATTGCAACTCAAAACCATGTGTATTTTATGGGTATTTTGATATGAAAATCAAAAGATACGGGTAAAGTGCTAAATTGTTCATTGATATGGAAAATGGGGTAAATTTCCCTTAAATCTATGTATGGGTAGTGTTAGCGCATGTCCATCCCCTTCATGCAAAGGCCCCAAGCCCTCCAACCAAAAATCTAACTTTTAATGGAT
The DNA here is from genome assembly GCF_000471905.2 of Amborella trichopoda. Next base: position 8,070,940 of record NW_006498806.1, on the reverse strand, counting down.
TGCGTACCAGAAAACTACATTTAGACCTTGCAAATCGATTCACTCTCTTTTAAAAAAAAAAAAAAAAATTGAGCTTCAACTTGGATACTTCCGCCCTTAGAAAAAATTGATTTGGTGCTCTTAATATGATACGAATTCACTTGATCTAGTGTATTGAAATGCAGGTTAAGGTGTAGCAATGGCAAGATGGGTATTCTTGTGGCTCCAAATAATTGAGATAAGATTTAGATGATGATATGATGATAATGATGATTTTTGCGGCTCCAACTTGGAATTGCCAGCTTTGATTGCCCAGTTGGGATGGGATTTGCTTCTACAACAGCTTTGATCTTCATTGATCTTATAACCAAGATTAGATGATTTTGGTACGCCATTCATCATCCCCCCTCCAAATCAGTAATATCGATGGCACTAAAACTTTTGCTCATATACTTTGAAGACATTTTTTGGCCTGTACAAGTTCAACTACCAAAAAAAAAAATACTGTACATACCAGCATCTCTAGAGGGTCTACACATCTGAAATAGGCATGCATTGCATAATATGAGACAGTTGAGGCTGTATCTCCACATAGTTTGAATAATCCATAGCCCTCAAAGATTACCTCAAACAAATTAGAACTACAACTCCATGTACGAATTTTGTCAACTTCTATTGTGGAGTGTTGAACTTTGGCTGTGTTTCAGTAAAATTCAACCAAAATTTGGCCAATCTTAACCCATATTTAAACGAGACCATTTACCTTTTGATCACAACCAGTTTTGTCTTTTAAATTTCAAAATGAGTGGTTGTAATTGTGTCATTGAATAGACACGAAATTCCAAAAAAAAATTTCAGACTCCGTAACTCACCCAAAGCCATCCAATTTGACATCTAATGAATGAGAACAGTTGTGACCTCCATGGACAGAAGGTAAATGGTATCTTTGTCGACAATCCCAATTTAGTCTCCATTATGATCTCAAAGAACTTTAAATTAGCAGATATCTTTTAACAAAAAATCCAAAAATTTTACAAACCATGGCATATAAACAAAAACAAACTGATAACATGAATATCAGATTCAACTTTTAAGGAGTCTCCTATGGAATCCTTTTGATAAACCTTGGACAAATATGACAAGAAGAAAATGGTAGTACCCCTAAAATACTAGTACCCCTATGTGCCTATGGCAAGAGAAATGAGGCCAAAAGCTGCATATGAAATTATGAGTGCCATGATTTCAAGAAACGAGGCAACAAACTTGAGAAAGTTCATGCAGGGACCACGCAACCATCTTTAAATTTCTCCATCCCACAGTTCTTCCACACTTTTGTAGGGACTGAGAGTTTCATGGACAAGAAAATTTCCACGTATCAACCGCCCCTGAAATTTCATGAAACAAGTGCCAGGCAATGAAGAAGAGGTGAGTTCAAGTTATCATTAAAAGAAACGTCTCTCACAAACACTTGAAAAAAAAATCTCTCTGATTTCCCACTAAAACAATGAGAAATGGTTTTATATTTAAAATGAAAATGTAAGTATAGTTCCAAAGTTTTATATTTATAATGAAAATGGTTACTCACCTGTTCAATTTCAGAGAATTTGCAGAATAAATCATCTGGGATAGACCAATCGAATATATTGAAATTTTCCTTTATCCTTTCTTCAGTAGTGCTCTTAGGAAGCACGCTATGACCACTTTGAAGTCCCCAACGAAGTGCAACTTGTGCAGGAGTCTTGTTAAGTTTCTCTGCAACAGTATTAAGAACTGGATTCTTTAGAACATCACTCTTCAACCATTTTGAACCTGGAGATCCCAAAGGAGAATAAGCCTGCACAAAGAGAAAAAAAAAGAAAAAAGAAAAAAAAACCAGTCATGAAAATGAGTAACCATTAGAGTGATATCGTATACATGTTAGTATCATGCAAGGTATGGAACATTTCTAGGACCTTGGTTTTAGGGATTAGTCAGAGAGGACCTTGGTTTTAGGAATTAGCCTGAGGAGTAACAGATTCAAAAATAAAAATAAAAATAAGTATCCATATGAAAACCCATTTACACCATAAAAAAATAAAGGAAAAGTACATCACAATACACGGGCTTTGAAAACCAGAGTGCATTGGTGTCATCACCATCCACTGAAATGATGGAAGAAGATGGAGAGGAGGAACCACTGTTGGGTCATTCTGTTTCTCCATCAACATCCATCATTTCATTGGATGCTGATAACCCCAATTTGGTCTCTAGTTTTACACAGTCCTCTAGTGTACAGTATAAACCTTCCCATTTTAAATGTTTTTAAATATCATTTGTTCCAAGTCCTCCAAGGAAAATTTTCCATTTTCTTTTGTTTCAAATAAATCATAATGCAGAACTAGAAAGACAAGAACAAACAAACTTACAGATAGGTGAACTCCTTTGGAATTGCAAAAGGCATGAAGCTTAGCTTGTTGCCAGGAAGGGTGGCATTCCACTTGGTTTACAGCTGGTGAGACACGTGCTATCTTCAGCAAATCATCCAACTTCTTGGAAGAAAAATTGCTAACACCAATGGCACGAGCTTTTCCTGAATCATACACGCTTTCCATTGCCTTCCAAGTACTAGGGATATCTACTGGAGCAAAGTCACTTGGGTTGAAGCCACGTTTCCCTTTTTTGCACCGAAAGGGCCAATGGATCTTCAAGGATAAGGAAATTTAGAATTAAGTTAATTTACTTATTTTAATATAGTTTGAAGCACCAAACCCTAACATCAAAAACCATAGACCTAACCATATTCAAAATTCAATATTCAAACCGAAAACTCAAAACAATGCATTGATTACATATTCCCAAACAATAAAACAATTTATTGCCATTGTTTCCAAAGCCTTAGATGTACCCTGGCAATTACGAAATAGTTCCAATTTTCATATATGTGCGTGTTTCTGAGTTTTTGCGTGTGTGTCAGGGTGAGTGCGTGTGTGTAGTGTGGGTATGGATGTGGGTGTGGGTGTGGGTGTGGGTGTGGGTGTGGGTGTGGATGTGGGTGTGGGTGTGGGTGTGGGTGTGGGTGTGGGTGAGGGGTGTGGGTGTGTGGTAAAGCCCAGACACTAAGCCCTATCCTCAACCGAACAAAGAATTTAAACCCCAGTAGTGTAGTGCACAATATATCATACTGAGGGTCACAAACACTTCTCCGTGATCATCAATTCGTCACTGTATACTCCAAGTTCATGCAGCCAAGCCTATATCACCACACCCTAAAACGAAATTTACATCATAACTGAATATTGAAACACTGGTGAACTTTCAGCATTAATCACTTAAACTGTACTCGTTGTAAACATCATCTTTACAGCAACAAGAAAAGCAAAGAAAAGCAAATAAAAAACTGAATATGTTGATGATAATAATAAAAGGGAAAGTGAAAATTATAATAAAAAGCACACTAAGAGTGGAAAATCAAAGAATCCATACAAGATACAGATCTACATAATCTAGTTGCAGGTCCTGTAAAGTTTGATCCAGTGCCAATGGTACATCCTCAGGTGCGTGGTCACTGCACCTGTATGTCCACAGTTTGTCTGTGTCAACAGCAGCATAGGAGCCCAAAGCTAAACAATCAATAGTAAGTACTATACATGCCTATCTTCAAAAGGAAACTATACTATGAGATATAATATAAAAAGGGAAGTACAATATAATCAAATGAATCATCATCATCGAATGAAATGATTAGAGATGTAGTGAGAGTGGGAACCACAATTGGGGTCCCATTCATTAGCCAACCTTTCCAGCACCATGCATCATTTCATCAGATGGTCATGAATCCAACTGACTCTGGTGTTCCATAGTCAATTTATTATAGCTTACTTTCTGATCCTCACAGTGAAATATCAAAAGGTGAAACATACCAGAGTTTGGATGTGATCCACATTTCTTCACGCTTTACCACTCCATCCTCAAACAACTTCTTTAATGCCCTACCGATCTGCAAGCAACCAATCTTGTCATGTTTATGAAAGCTCTGTAGGTGTCTGCTCGGTTACTAACACAATTTGGAACATATAAAGGAGTTACTGACTCTACTCAAAATGAATTTTGTTAATTGTTTATTTGAAAACTGCAGGGCTAATAATAGACTTTAAAACTTAAATATGCATAAGAAATGGGAAATGGTCGTAGAGTTGGTATCAGTAGCAGTAGAAGTACTAACAGGCAATCCACTTTCCGTGCATATCAACTAAGGTCGATATGCTCTGCTGTCCCAATTTTACATCCACCAGTGGAGCAGTGACTGATGTTCACCATCATTGATATGCATTGATGGTCGATGGCCAGTATGAAACCCATATCATGTTGTGCAAATTGTACAGACTTCTGAAATATATGCTTTATTCTCCATAGTTATAGCTTCACTAACTACTTATAGATGAAGAAGAAGTGATTGGTTTCCCTACAATACATCTACATGCATTTGTGAAAAATTACTATTTCAAAAGCTATACTTACTTCAGATCCTTTTGAAATTCATTGTAACAATTGGTGAAAAGGCCATTTCATTTGTAACAATTATTTGAACAAGTTATTTGCATCATAACCTCCAAACAGGAAGAAGAAGGAGGAGGAAGATGATCATCAAAATGATGATGATGAAAGTGATGATATTAGGATGCCACATCTACCTCTGCCTCATTATCGTATGCTCGAGCACAATCAATATGCCTGTATCCAGCCTGCACCAAAAAAACAAATATCATGGGTCTGTGAAGAAGGCAAAAATAATATATATATATATATATATATATATAGGAAGTGGATTATGTACACCCACTAGCTGACCGCTACAGTAAACGCCAATGGCCTAGATTGAATCTAGGCCGATCTGACGGTCACGACCTCTTTCATATAATTTTTTTTCTATAAATCCAAATCACTTGAAATTTTAGGTATATATTCTTCTCATCAAGACGCACCTAATAAAAAAATTAAAAAAAATATCCGTAAAAAATAAATTGACCAAAATACCCCTGAAGCTTTACAGGGGTATTTTGGTCAATGTTTTTCATGTAAAATATTTTTTTTATAGTTTTCGAAGATTCACCTATTTTTTATGTACACACACTCCAAATTTCAGATCAATCCGATTAGTAGAAAAAAAATTAAAATTCAAACACTGCCGGATATTTGGGATCGTCAAATCAGCCCAGATTGAATCTAGGCCGTTGGCGTTTACTGTAGCAGTACGCTCTTGGGCTGACAGGATCTTTTTCCATATACTGCCGGATATTCGGGATGGTCAAATCAAGCCCCAGATTGAATCTAGGCCGTTGGCGTTTACTGTAGCTAGTACGCTCTTGGGCTGACAGGGATCTTTTTTCCGATAGTACTATATAGTATAGTATA
>NW_006498806.1:8042927-8056415 GCF_000471905.2 Amborella trichopoda | reverse complement strand
TTCGATCATGGATTACAAAAAAATCGATCAAGTATTACAAAAAAATCTATCATGGATTACAAAAAAAAAAAAAAAAAATTCCGTACGGGACTCGCCGATTCACTGTTCGGACTCGCCGATTCCGTACAGTGAATCGGTGATTCACTGTACAGAATCGTCCGGTTCTCTTTAGAACCGGACGATTTCCGATTTTTTAGGCGATCCGGTCCCCTTTTCACGATTTCCGAGTCGAACCGAGCCCGGTTCGACTCGGCGTTTTTTAAAACACTGGTTTGATCAATTGGACTAATTAAGCAAAATTACGTAATTACCCCCCCTGCCCTTTCTCGCACAAAAGTTGGATGTTCTTGTCATAATACCCCAATTTGAAAAGTTTCTCTCACTCATTACCCCAACAATTTCTTTTTCTCATTGACCCCTGAAGAGTACTTTTCAGTTTTATTTATACCAAAAATGCTGTTTTTTCTCTATCTTTTCTCATTTTTTATCTCTCTAGACATACATTCCCATTCATATGCATCTTTCTCTCTAAAAATGTAAATGAGATCTACTTATAGGAAAAAAATGAGAAAGAAAGATAGAGAAACCAACAATCCATTTATATTTTTAAAGAGAGAATCCAACAAATCTATTCATGCTTTTAGTGAGAGAAAGCTTTAGAGAGAAACCAACAAACCTCTTCACGCTTTGAAAAAGCTTTAGAAAGAAACCAACAAACTCATTTATGTTTTTAGTATTTTTTAAAATAATGAGTTAATATCCAATCTGGGGGTTTTAGTAATTTTTCTTATTTTTAATAAATTTTTATTTTTAAATTATATATATTTATTTTTCAAAAAGTTCTCAACTGATTCAACTGCCAGGTTATGGTTTTTAACTCAACCAAACATTGTACCTGACTCGGTTGGTATATCTCGGCTCGGCTGCGTATATCTCGGCTCGGCTGTATTGGTGGTCCGAGTTTTATTAGACTACCGGAAGATGGAAAGGTGAGCCGACTTCGAATCTTCTCCTTTCGTATTCTTGTCTCTTGTATTTGTCTTATTATTGACCTATAAAACTTGTCCACAACAACCTTGGTTTTTTCATTTAAAACTGTTTCTAAAACTTGACACCAAATCACTTCTACTTTCCCTTTTTGCTTTTTTCTGTTTTTTTTTAATTTTTTAATCAAGAGTGTGGGCCTTAGAGCAACCGGGCACAGTAATAAATGGGGAAAATTATGAAAAAAAACTCATGATTACACATTCTATAGGCACACCCTCAATTTAATTTATTTTTTTCTCATTTTACGCCAAAAATGCACTTTTTATACAAATACCCATCCACTAAAAAATAAAAATTTAAAAAATACTTAAACTACCATCTTTTACGTTTACCTTTATCTATGACTCTCTCTTTTATCCCATCAAAATAGAGGATCGGGCCTTGTATAAGTGTAGTCCGACAGTAGGGCTTTGGTACTGTATAAAGTACAGTTAGACAGTAGGGCTCTGTCACTATGTAAAGTGCGGTTCGACAGTAGGGCTCCGACACTGTGTAAAGTACAGTCCAACAATAGATGTTAATGGATTAAGACTCCGATACTATATAAAGGGCGGTCCAACAATACTCAGTTTCGTTTAGATAATTGTCTTAGGGCGGCCCGGCACTTGTGCACTCCGGCAATGTGATGGTACGCTCCGACAATGTGCTACTGGGGTCCAGAAGTTAACGTCAAATCCAGCAAAAATGATTTTTGTGTACAAAAAAGGCATTTCCGTTCTAAAAAAATGAAAATTTTCCCTTGAGGTATTTATATAGAAAGTTTGTAGAAAAAGTTAGTTTGGGTTTAAGTTGAATAGAAAGTGTGGTCTTGAGGGTTTTTTGTAACTTTCCCCGATAAATAACTGTGAAAACAATTATAATTACAATGAGGGATTGTATGCTATAACATCATTTATTTACGGCATAAGTAAGTTGCAATCATTTTTAGCCATTAGATGTGAAATTCAATAGATGAAAATGTGTCACATCATTAGAGAAATTTTATTTTGGACTTTATCCAATCAATGATATATCTTCAACCACCTGATTTCAACCTAACGGATAATGATGATCGTAGCCTTATTGTACCAAAAGTAAAAAGTCTCATTGTATATATTTCCTTAAAATTAAGCCGATAGGTGTTATACTTCCTCATAAATATGCCATCAATTTACCCTCTCGGATAAAACCCTACCTAAGATTAATTTTAGGACTCCAAAATTTAGGGATGTAACTTGTTCAAGAGATAGATTAAACTCAATATTTTTTATTTTTTATTTTCTAATTACGCCCTCTATACACTTAAAAAAATAAGGAAAAATATACAATGAGACTATTTACCTTTGGTACAAGTAGTTTATATATGAAATTGGATTATTGCACATTGATCAAGCTCAAACTTCAAAATCAATTTTTTCGAACTTTGTGACACACCTAAGCTATTAGATTCCACGTCAAATGATCATAAATAATTGTGACTTCCTTGTATCAAAGATAAATGGTCTCGTTATATGCAATCCCAAAAGATAATGCCTCAAGATTGAATAGAGATCATCTAATTTGTAGATGGTGAGATCTAAGTCTTAAAAAATTCAAATTTAAATTTTTTTTCCTTAGAAAATAGACATCCTAGTAATTCTCAGGTGCATCCCAAAATCTCAAATCGAAAAGATTCCTCCCAATAGGTCTTTTGACCTATGAAGTAAATATAAACTAACTATCGAAGGAGTATGGTTTACGTGTCCTTAAATTAATTAACAAAGTTGGTGGTTATGTCCTTATGTGTGACTTTTTGCCTTGGTACCCAGTTTAAATGCAGCCAAGTTCGCATGTTGTAGAAATGCGGGCATCTTAATAAATCTATTTTTGAGATGAATTTTCGAACTTAATTTTTAAAGACATGTAATATTTAACATAGAGATTATGAATATGAAAAAATAAATAAATTTAAAGACTAGAAATAATAATTCTAGTAAGAAAACATTTAGACCATTAATTTTTATTGTTTTTAGGTAGAACACCTACTTGCATCCATCTTTAAAATTGATGCTTTACGCTTTTTGGACCAGATATGCATAAATATAGTCCAGCCCGCATGAAGCAACTTTCCCTTCATTAATGCATTTATACAGTTCAACAAAATCTCACCAAGACCAAATCCTCTTTATTTGGTTGATTCTCCCGTGTATAGGATGCTCATCGGTCATGCCCTTTCCAAATTAGTAAATATTGATAGCAGGAAAACTTTTGTTCATATACTTGGAAGCCTTTGTTGAAAGATAGACCACCATGATCTTGTCGAGAAATATTTATATTTTTATTCTTTTCACCTTTTTTTCGGGTAAAGATTACTTCCAAGCAGTCTTGTTATAATAATTATTGCTTCAAGAAGAATAAATAAATAAAACCAACAAATCCAAGATCTTAAAACATTGATGCCATTAAACTAATTTTTTTTAAACAAAGAAAATAACCACTACTTCTCATGCTTGGGAATGTAAAGACAATATAATTGAAAAGGCAAAAAAATAAAAAAAGAATGACAGAGATTACCTCAACCGGACTTGTTATATCCCACACCGACTCACCACCATCCGACGGTACGGGATCAACGATCAACCTTCAATCTCAATAGGAAAACAAGTTTCAATGCAAACCCTCTAATGGAACTATGAACTCCTCTTGATCACAAAATTCGAACTTAAGTACAAACCCACATCACAAAATTCAAACTCAGGTACAAACCCACAATACCTAATTTAAGCAAGATAGAACATCATGTAGGTGGGGCGTGCTACTTAGGTCAACCTAGACATAATTTAAGCAAGATAGAATACTATCTAGGTGGGCACGCCAGGTTAACCTAGAGGACCTAGAAGGAGACATAGTCCAAAAGGTGGGGCGTGGCCCTTAGTATGATCTAGAGAGAGAAATATTTAGAGAGAAGAGAGATATCAGTTTGTAGAGAATTATAGGCAAGGGATCTTTTTATAGTGCAAAAAAGATCTTAATAGATCGGAGATCTTTTTATAGTGCAAAAAATAGGATAAGGTTTCTATGGCGAGTTTCTTCTTATGGATTGAGTATGAACAATAAGTGATTTGTGGGGAGAGATTTGAGCACTCCATAAAACATTTATTCCCCTTTTCTTTTGACCATTATCTCATCAATACAAATTACATAAGATAACATTAATCAATCTCATAAGTACTTGCCCTTCAAGACAAAGTTATTACTCTTATCAACTCAACCCTGCAAAATAGAAAAAACTCTTTAATAGTGGGGCGTGCCACCTATGGGGATTAGAAGCTCCTAAATTTGGGGCGTGCCACCTATGGCTTTGTTGGCCCACCAATTTAGGCCGTGGTCGGCCCATATGCACCATGGACCCAATGCTATTTTTAAATATTTAAAAATTAATAAAATATTTTAAGATTAATTTGAATATTCAAAACATTGAAAAATCAATATCTTCGTTTTTATAAATCCAAATTTTATAAATAACATATCCAAAGATCTAGAAAAATTCAATTAATAATTCTAAAATCATATCATCATAAAATAAACACAATTAAATTCATTAGATGGGATAAGGATCCATATGGTCTAGGAATAAACATTTTGGGGCACTCCACCTTCAACCGTGGACCGTAAACATTGTGGGGCACTCCACCTTCAACTATGGTCTACAGTCCACACTTGCTTTATCAACCGACCCAGTATTTTTGATGACCCACAATCCATGCTGGGGCTCATTAGTGGGTTACCAAAGTCTGGTTGATGAGCCAATGGGTAGTAATCTCAGTTTGTGGATTTCACGTTCTCTCGTAGAGACGTGCCAAGTTCAACTAGACCTAATGCGAACATAGCTCCTATGACACATTAGGGTATCTCTAGCACATGCATAAACTTCATCCTAAAATGTGGTTCGCTTTTCCAAAATGACTATCATTATATATGTCGTGTGATGATATATTGATGAGGCTTTGGCCCCTGAAGGCCACTATCACATACAATGGTCATACAGTCTTTCGGCTCACTCACCTAGACATACTCTGACTTCATCAAGGGATGCCCTATTAGAACCATTATCGAATAGTTGTCTATGCCCACATAACATAGGTTTTTTCCAACTAACTGGTATAGACTATCAAGCACAGTTCGGTATCAGCAAATATTATGTGCTTAGTATGGTCCACGAGAGATAACACTTCTATTGAGTTCATGTTCCATTGTATCAAATGTTTCATTACAAGCACTAATAAAGCCTTTAATGGCCACACTCACCCAACATTTGTTTTGCATGTACACTTAAAAAAAAATCAATATACATAAAACCAGTGGTTTAAAAAAAGGATCGGCGACCCAGATTGAGCACCTCAAAAACACATCCGGATCGGTAAATCGGTAATCCAGATTAGAAATCGGCCTAATCGGTAGGATTAAGCCTTAAAAAAAATCTGAAAAAATTATTAAAATTCATTATAAATGTTGTTTTTTAGGAATCCAATAAAAAATTGGGGTATTATATTATTATTTCATTTTTTTCATCAATTTACGAATATTGAGATGTTCTTTTCCTGTTTAAATTTATGTTAACTATTAAAGTTGCATTATATAAAAAAAAAATCATAAAATCATCATGGACAAAATATATAATCATATATGGACTACAATAAAGAACGGATTAAATCGATGAAAAATGGCCACTAAAATCTCAAATTATTGTATTATCTTTTTTTTTATTTTTTAATTTTTTGATGACATTATTTTCTTTCTTTTATTTTATTTTTAGAGGATAAATTGTTTTTTGACAAGAAATGCTTGTTGCATTATCTTTTATTTTATTTTTTTGATGATATTCTTTTTTCCTTTTATTTGTTTGAAAGATAAAAATAAAACTCTTTTTTTTCCTTTTTATGACATTATGTTCTTCCTCCGACATTATTCTTTTCCTTTATATTATTATTTTTCTTTTTATTTTTTTGATGATATTATTTGTCTTTTTCTTTTTTTCGCTTTTTCCTTTTTTTTATATGACATTATTTGACAAAAGATTATTTTTTGATAATATTAGTTTTTATTTTATTTTTTTTCCCTTTTTTTCTTTTTTTTTTATGACATTCAAAAGGGAAAACGTCAGCACATAGGTTCGAACTCAAACTTGGGACCTTTGCTTAAATAGCAACGTGATAACCAAACCCCCCGAACACCACATTGTGTTAATTTCCCTATAATACAACAATATGTTGATTTGAGGTCCAACGTCGGGCGTTGAATTGTATTTGTCCCACATCGAAGAGAGGTGGGACAAAAAATGGTTATATAAGCACTTCCAACAACGTCATGTGTGAAGCAGTGGTTGAGGTGAGAACCATGTGTGGCGCACGCGAGGCATTCGAGATTTCTCTGCACATGAGTTTTGTAATGGCTAACGTCAGCCATCAGAACTGGCGGAATGATGTCATGTGGGTGGTTCAGTTCACTATTCAAAACCGATGGGAACTGGCGGTATGATGTCATGCGGGCGGTTCGGTTCATTGTTCAGAAACGATGGGAACTAGCGGTATGATGTCATGCAAGCGGTTCGGTTCACCGATGGGCAGTTTAGGTGGTTCACTGCGGTATGATGTCATGTGGGTGGTTCAGATCGGTTCACCAATGAGCGGTATGGGTGGTTCACTGCGGTATGATGTCATGTGGGTGGTTCGGTTCACTGTTCAGAACCCGATGGAACTGGCGGTATGATGTCATGCGGGGGGTTCGGCTCACTATTCAGAACCAATGGGAACTAGCAGTATGATGTCACGCAGGCGGTTCGGTTCACCGATGGGCGGTATGGGTGGTTCACTGTTCAGAACCGGCGGTTTATGATGTCATGCGGGCGGTTCACTATGCGGTTTATGATGTCATGCGGGCGGTTCATTATTCAGAATCGGCGGTTTATAATGTCATGCATGCAGGCGGTTCTCTGAGGTTTATGATGTCCTGCATGTTTATGATGTCATGCATGCTGGCGGTTCTCTGAGGTGCGGTTTATGATGTCATTCAATCGGCAGTTTAATGGTTTATGATGTCATGCAATCAGCGGTTTATGATATCATGCGGGCGGTTCTGCATGCAGGGGGTTTATGATGTCATGTGGGCGGTTCTGCATGCAGGGGGTTTATGATGTCATGCGGGTGACCAAATCGACAGTTTATGATGTCATGCGGGCGACCGGCGTCGGTGTCATGCGGGCGGTTCACTGTTCAGAATCGGCGGTTTATGATGTCATGTCAGCGGTTTATGATGTCATGCGAGCGACCTGCTGGTGTCATGCGGGCGGTTCACTGTTAAAAATCGGTCGTTTATGATGTCATGCGGGCGACCGAATCAACGGTTTATGATGTCATGCGGGGCGACCGGTTCACTGTTCAGAATCGACGGTTTATGATGTCATGCGGGCGACCGGTTCACTGTTCAGAATTGGTGGTTTATGATGTCATGCAAGCGACCGAATCAGGTTCACTGTTCAGAATCGATGGTTTATGATGTCATGCGGGTGACCAAATCAGCAGTTTATGATGTCATGCGGGCGACCGAATTAGTAGTTTATGATGTCATGCGGGCGACCGGCGGTTTATGCGGTTTATGACATCACGTGGGCGGTTCCCTGTTTTACACATAAATCGCATCAGAGCTGGCGGTATGGGTATGGGTATGGGTGGGTATGGGCGGTTTATGATATCATGTGGGCGGTGAACCACATCAGAACTGGCGGTATGGGTATGGGCGATTTATGATGTCATGCCGGCGGTTCACTGTTCACATAAATCGGCATGAGGTGACGGATTTCTATGCCGACGAGTCCGTTGCGACTCGCCGATTTTTTAAACACCGCATAAAACACAACAATTTTGTTGGGATCATACAATGAATAAAAAACAAGTCAACAACCATATTAAGTACGACAATAACATTAAAAAATAACAAAAACTTACACGAGTGTTATTTAAAAAAGGAGATTCTCACCATAAGATTGCAGTTAAAGAAAAAATCACAAATCTAAATACGTGAAACGTCCATAATACTATGTTGTACAAATCAAATAACAAAAATTTTGAACTATTAAAACTAATCAAATTTATTTATACAGAGGGAATGTGATTTAACCAATCAATATGTGTGAGCAAACCCGAAACATTTTAACTCTACCCCTAATTCCACCTGCTTAAATATTTCATTGGAATGTGTTGGTAACAATTTTTTTGGATTACCGTTTTTTTAGGAATACATTTATGTTAATGAATCCATTGATGAACTTTTTTGTTACACCAAGAATCTCGATTTAATCCCACTATCAGTGAGATTATCTCCAAACCAAAGCTCAAATATTTAAGATCTATGAAGAGGAAGGAAGTTTTAAGAAATTAAAAAAAAACGAAGACACTAAAAATTAATAAAGGGAAGAAGCCTTTTAAAATTTTTTTTAAAATTAATTACGAACTACATATTAATATTGGTCATAACAGAAACAATATTAAAAAAAATCTAGTTTTTGGAAATGCCACACTAGTAATATTGCCCTATCTTTTTTTAGAAAAAAATGTAACAAGATAGGAAAATATATATTACATGTAACAAGATCGAAAAACGTATATTACACCATTGTATTACCATTACATATACAATGAAAGCACCATCATATGACGTGGGGCAAAATTATTTTCTCAAAGAGTTTTTTTTCCTCTCTCTAATTCTACATCGTATCATAGCATCACCAATCCTCTCAGTGTTTCATCTTGAGTAGTTTCTCAATCCAAAGCAAATGGTAACTTCATCTTAACTCACGGTACTTCAATCACTTTCCCATCCTAATCTTTTTGTGTATTATTAAGCCATCATCTTTCACTTTCCCTTCCACCACTTTTCCCTCTCACGTTTTTTTGCCTCATCCATCCAAAACCCACTCTCTAACATCCTTCAAAATTTTCTTCCAACATCTTTACCCCTCACATCACAAGCCCCATTAATTCTTGTTCCTCCTCATGGATTTCTTTTGTTCAACAAATAAGCAGCCGGTTATCCATTAGACCTGTACACCTTGTGTATGAAAGAGGATGACTAATTGGCTTCTCTCTCTAGAATTCTTTGGACTTTTCCTCGAAGTCATATTGTTTTTTATTTTTTTTAAGTGAATTAGTGAGGAAAGGCCCTACCCTTGATAGGAATTGGGCTTAGGACGAATTGTTGTAAATCATCAAGTGCTAATCAATTAAGCTCCGACTTTTTTCCTATTTTACCTCGAAGTCATTGATTCACCTTATTTTGTCTTTACGTCACTGTTTTCACCTTTTATTTTCAAAAAAAATTTATATATGGTGTCAACCTTATACTGTAAGGTGCATCTAAAGAACCCACTAAAGAAGGATGCTCCTATGCTGGAAATCCCTCAAATTGAACATCTCAACCTTGATATTCACAAAAAAGAAAAAAAAAAAGAGAATTTCTAATCTTAAAAATAGTTCAACTTTTATAATTGGGGACAATAGATTTTTATATCATCGCAAGGCTTTACGGCACAAGAACTGCATTTTCAGCATAGTTTTGAGATGCACCTTACTTCAATAGTATAAGGTTGACAAACCTTACCCTATATTTTCACCACATATAAAAGAGCTTCACCTTTCTTTGTCTTCATGTCACCTATCTATACTCCCCAATACCATAATGCCATTCATATAATATATACCTTGCATATCATCCATATCAACGAAACCTCTCATGCACCCACAACTTACACTCCCTACACACCAAATAGCTCTAAAATTGTCGCTCACCTTTCTCAACCAATCCATCTATCCTCAAAATACCTCTTTATTCTAATAGACACTCCAATCTCACCAAACAAATATCCCTATCCCTACACCAAGTCAAATGATTTCCTCTTCTGATGGTAATAGTGAAATCGAAAACCCAGACTACAAATCATGATTAAAGACCGACTGGCTTCTTAAAGCCTGGATCATAAGGAAATTATCAGAAGAATGTCTTAGCCTTGTTGTTGGCCTCGAGACTTCTGTAAAAGTTTGGAAATGCCTGAAGAGGCCTTAAGACTTTTACAAATTTGGAAATGCCTAAAGAGTTCCAACTTACCCAACAACTCCAACTCTACAAGAAAAAGAATTCAACTATATTAAAATACATGTATAAATTCAAGAGTACTTGTGATGATTTGACACCTATTGGAAAATATGTACCATATGAAAATAAGGTCTTTTGGTATCTTAATAAACTTGGTACAAAATATGAGAGTTTTGCTACCACTATGTTTAAACCTCTAATTCCTTTATGTTATGAAATTATACATCTTCTTCAAAGTTATGATATTAAAAATCGGCTCCATTTCTCTGAATAACACTCAAATCCAAATCAAATAGGGCATTTGTTGGGTAACAACTTTTTTTTTTTGTAACCAACAGAGGTAACCAAAATTATAGAGGTAGAGGGAGGAACAACTTTGGTATTCAACATTTTATCAACTCTCGAGGACGTGGATTTGTTCAAACTAGCCAGATCAGTAATATGGAACGCGAGGTGCCTCAAAAAAATCAAGAAAGAGGTGGTACACCTCTTATGCGACAGGTGAATCAAGGCTTCCAACAAGATTCTCCGGTACAACAATTAGACAGTTTGGGAAAAATGTTAAATTTGTTGGACATACTGCATTGAAATGTTAGCATCGATTCAGACACACTTACCAAGCAAAAGATATTCCTCAGGCTTTTGCTACAATGACTATAGTTGATTCACAAGATTCAAAATGGTTCCTGAACATCTGTCCCCCCACTCATATGACAAGAGTTTCAGGTAAGTTACAAAATCTTCATCCCTACAGAGGCATAAATATAATGGTGAACAATTAACTATTTCACATGTTGGTGATATAAATATTGCTATAGGGTATGGAAAATTCAATGTTTATAATGTTTTTTTGATGCCTAAAATGAAAAAGAACTTGTTATATGTTAGTCAATTTACGACAACTTTCCCTTGTACTTTTGAGTTCTCCTCAAATGGTTTTTTGATTAAGGAAATGAGCACAAGGAGAACTCTAGCCAGTAGGAGTAGAAAGGGAGGATTGTATGAACTTGAAAAAGTGAAACAAATTTTATTATATAATCGGAGTAAAAGAACACCAAAAAAACAACGTCATGGACATCCTCAAAATAAAGTTGTAAATAGTTACTTAATATTGATGCATAAAATAAATCTCATTGTCTATGCTAGTATTCATATGGAAAAAAGGCTGTAAGTTTTTTTTTAGTGGTATTGATAAAATCTCTACTAAACATCTCTTTAAGATTCATTCAGACTTATAGGGCCCTGCTCTAATTCATCTAACCAGAGTTATTGATTTTATGTGGTGTTTGTTGATGATTATACTCGTTTTACTTGGATTTATCATTTGAAACAAAATTTTGAATTTTTCATTATATTTATTAAATTTCATTGTATCGTTGAAATGATGTTTGATAAAATAATTCAAAATTTTCATTATAACGGGGTGGTAAATTTGCTAAGAAAGAATTTATTGATCAACCTAAAGACAATGGAATCATGCAACAATTATTATGTCGGGGAACCCATGAACAAAATGAAATAATTGAAAGGAAACATAGAAATATTGTAGAATTGGGCCTTACAATAATGTTTCATGCAAGAGTTCCTAAACGTTTTTAGGTTGAAGCCTTTTATACTGCAATATTTGTTATCAATAGAATTCCTTCTAGCAATTTACAACAGATTTTCCAATTAAAAAATTCCAGATTTTGGAAAAGCCACAGTAGAAATATTGTCATTTTTTTTTGAGATAAGAAGGTAACAAGATAGAAAAGTATATATTCCACTGTTGTATTACTATTATATATATAATAAAAGGATCCCCACAAGACAAGTGTGGGGTCCAATTATTTTCTCTAATAATTCATCTCTCTCTCTCTCAAATTCTATAGGTCATACAAAAAAGTTGATTTTCTAAAGGTCTTTTTGAAAAACAAGATTTTATTTTTATAAATTTCAAAAAATAAAAAATTTCTTGAAAAAAAATAATATTTCAAATTTACTATGATTAGGATATAAGAAAGGCTGCCACAGCCCAAGCCCATTTGAACCACTAAATGAGGCCGGGCGATCCTAACAAATTAGAGACTCTCAAACACAACACATTTTGCCGTTCATCATTGCAAAACAGTAGGTTTTCTCTTTGGAGCATGATGAACTCTATTGGATACAAGCTTAGGGTTGGCCTCGACCCCTGTCCCAGCCTTGACCTGATCCGATCGGTGTTGGCCTGGGTTGGGCATATTCCATGTGGAATGGGCCGAAAGAGTGTTTTTTTTAAATAGTTTTTAAAATTATGAAAATGAGGAAACGTTAGGTCATTAGGAAGACCCCTCGATTCGGTCTCGGCGTGATTAACAATCATCCTATGATCCTTTGCATGGGCCGAATTCAATGAGACCAAGAACTGGGCCCAAACTTTGATCGAATATGGTCTATCACGCCGGGCCAGCAAGAGCCCTATCCTAAAGAGATTGGTACATGAAGAAAATGGGTAGCTCAATTTGTGAACAGATCGGATTTTGGTGTTTCAGCTAACACCAATATGTGAAAAGTATTATAGACTTAAAACTCTACGCATCAGTAATATCGACTACTACAATGATGAATTTGAATAAAAAACGAAAGTTTAATTTAAAAAATGAATTATTTTGAATTTGGTATTTGAATCATTCATTAATTATCGGCGATAATTTTAATATTTTAAAAAGAGTAATGATCCTATGAGACCCTCACACACCCGTGTGTATAAGACCTCAAAAGATCACCATTAAACAATGGTTTAAAAACCGGATCGGTGACCCGGATAGGGCTTTTCAAAAACCGATCTGGATCGACGAATCGGCGATCCGGATCGGAGAATCGGCGATCCGGATCGAAATCGGGTGAATCGGTCAGAATAAAGCTTCAAAAAAATCCGAAAAAATTATTAAAATTCATTATAAATATTGTTTTTTAGGAATTCAATAAAAAATGAAGGTACTCCATTAAGAATTTTCATGTTTTTGCATGCACTAGGGACACTAGTGCATGCAGAAACTTCTCCCTTAACCCCTGCCAAGTGTTGCTTGAACCTATGTACCCCACTACTTATCACTCTTTGACAGTAATTACAAATAATTTTGTCTTTCTTGTTGGGATCAAGTCTGACCCCATGTTGCCATGCAGGGTCTTCTGTAGATCTTGACATGATTCAACTGTTTTAAGATGTAAAAAGTTTAAATTAACCTGACAGTTCAAAAAGAAAAATAATCACCATATGTAGTGATAATATGTTGCGGCAGTTCATGTAGTCATATTCGTTGCTATTTGTTATTGCAAAATACCTTTTTTGACAATAATATTTTCGTACATATC
>NW_006498806.1:8020134-8037877 GCF_000471905.2 Amborella trichopoda | reverse complement strand
AAACCCATGATAGAATTTTTTGTAATCCATGATCGAATTTTTTGTAATCCATGATCGAAATGTTTGTTTTTTTCTTCGTAATCCATGATCGTAATTTTTTGTTTTTTTTTTTTTGTAACCCATGATAGAACTTTTTGTAATCCATGATCGAATGTTTTGTAATACATGATCGAAATGTTTGTTTTTTTTTGTAATCCATGATCGAAATGTTTGGTTTTTTTTTTGTAATCCATGATCGAATTTTTGTTTTTGTTTTTTTTGTAACCCATGATAGAGTTTTTTGTAATCCATGATTGAATTTTTTGTAATCCATGATCGAATTGTTTTTTTCTTTTTATGTAATCCACGATTGAATTTTTTGATTTTTTTTGTTTGTTTTTTTTTGTAATCCATGATCGAATTTTATGTAATCCATGATCGAATTTTTTGTAATCCATGATTGAATTTTTTGAAAATTTGTGATTTTTTTTTTAATCCATGATCGAATTTTTTTTTGTAATCCATGATAGAATTTTTTGAAAATTTGTGATTTTTTTTTTTTAATCCATGATCGATTTTTTTGAAAATTTGTTTTTTTTTTTTTAATCAATATTATTCAAAGAGAAAATGAGAGAGACTATGATTATGAGGCCACCCTATCCCAGTCATATTATTCACATATCGAGTCCCAATAGCAACAGTGTAGGGATGAGCACGACAGTGCAAGTGAACATGAAGGATGGACAATCTTCGGGGATTTTAGATTGGGAACACAACAAAACACTAACACTCAAGGATTTGGGAATAGTCAGACGCCTGCTAATATCGATGATTCGTTTTTAGATCGAATCAATGAATTGTTAAACGAATTCAATCAATGGCACCAGCGTGACCAAGAAGAACAATAACGTCGTCTATCATTTTATTTTTATATCATATGTTACTAATTTTATGCTTTATTGTAGTCCATGTATGTTGATATACTTATTCCATGATAATTCTATGTTTATCCTTTTGTGTGATGTAAATTAAATGCTGAATGACGGTTCATGCAGGGAAAGAACATATCAATATTCGCATATTCATTAAAAAACATGAAAATTCTTAATGGAGTACCCTCATTTCTTATTGAATTCCTAAAAACCAATATTTATAATGAATTTTAATAATTTTTTCGGATTTTTTTTAAGCTTTATTATGACCGATTCACCCGATTCCCGATCCGAATCGCCGATCCCGATCGGTTTTTTAGAAGCCCGATCCGAGTCACCTATCCGTTTTTTAAACCATTGGTTAGAAGGGTTTTGGAAAGGGTTGGAAATATGCTATGATGATGATGATAATTATGAGTATTACTATGTTTTAATAATATTTATTGAAATATAACAATGTGAATATTCATAATGTTGATGATATTTCATAATAATATTATAAAAAATAACAATGCATATAAACATTATAATTAATAATATCATAATTATAATAATTATATTGTAATATAATGTGATATTAAAGATAAGGGTTCGGTTTTTACAGACTCGAGGCTCTAAACAATCAAATTAGAGCCCACCTTCAAATAGTGGCGAGAAATGTCGTTTTAATATTGGAAATCTTTGACTAGCCTTAAAATATATTTTCATCTTTCAGTATAAAAATTTAGGCTAAAAAAACAGTGTAGATTGAGCAGATCTATGAAAACTTGAATAACTTAAAAAATTATAGTACAAAAATGCGTTACAAGATGTATCATTTTCAAGACTTGAAATTCATTTTTTTTCTCAAGTCCATGCATCTTGATGTCGAGATGATCAATTTGAGGATATTTGAGCATCAAAATAAGCTCTTCTAGTGAAATTTTTGAGGTAGGTTCTAATTTGATTGTTTAGAGCCTAGGCTCTATATAAACTTTTCCCTGAATGGGATAATGACATACTATTATAATAAAATATATTTAAATGGTCACTATTTCAGTAATAAATATTTTAAAATAATAATAATGATGATGATGATGACGACTATGATGCAACAACGACAATAATAATAATACATATAATTATTATAATTATATTATAATATGATATTATAATAATTTTATAATGATTTAATTTTATTTTATTAATATTAATATAATACTATAATATTAATAAATATTATAATAAAATATACAATATTTTAATGTTCACACAATACGATATTGATATATTATGATAATAGTATAATAAAAATAAAAAGATATTATATGTTATAATTATAATGTATTTATATTATAATATTATAATACTAGCTAGTATTAGTAATATTGATAATATTTCATGATAAATATTTGGAATAACAACAATAACAACGGTAATCATAATAATAATACACATAAATAGTATGATTATATAATAATATTTATAATTATAATAATTGTATAATAATTTAATTTAATTTTATTAATATTAATATAATATTAATAAAATATTATAATAAAATATATAATGTTTTATTATATTAATAACATAATATTGTAGTAAAAATATAATGGTAATATATGTTATGATTATAATATAATATTATTATATTATGAAATTATAATACTAATATTAATAGAGATAGTACATAATGAGACCATTTGACACAAGGTGGTCACATTAATCTTGACTATTGGATGTAAAATGGATGCAATCATTCCATTGACAAAGCTTAAACTTCAAAATAAATTTTTGCAAACTTTGTGACATATCCAAGCTATCAAATTTCGCATCAAATGGTTGTAAGGAATTGTGACCACCTTGTATAAAAGGTAAATGACTTCATAATGTACAATCTCATATCAATAATGTTGATGATATTTTATGATAAATATATAGAACAACAACAATAATAATAATAATAATAATAATAATAATAATAATAATAATAATAGTAAATATTTAATTTAAAATTATTATAGAAAAAATTACAAAAAACCCCCAAGACTACACTCTCTATGCAACTTACCTCCAACCTAACTTCTTCTCTCACTTTTTTTTTCCAAAAATACACTTTTTATGCAAATACCTCCCAACAAAATAAAAAATAAAAAAAATGTCTAAACTACCCGCCCTTACTTTTACTTTACCCACGCCTCTCTTATGTGTAAGTGCATTTTGGTAGTGCAACACTCAGGAGTCACAGCGCTCCGACACTGTCTATGTACGCTTCGATACTGTTTATGTGCGCTCCAATAGTGGAATCTGGAGTCACAACGCTCCGACACTGTGTATGTGTGCTTCGACACTACGTAAGTGCGCTTCGACATTACAAAACTTTAGAGTCACATGACACTGTCTACGTGTGCTCCGGCAATGGATCATGCGCTCTAGCACTAAGTGCGCTTCGGCAATGGAATCTGGAGTCACAACCCTCCGACACTGTGTATTTGCGCTCCGACCGACATTATGTAAAGTGCATCCGACAGTGCAACACTCTGGAGTCACAGTGCTCTGGCAATGTCTATGTGCGCTCCGACAGTGGATCATACACTCCGACACTGTGTAAGTGCACTTCGACAGTATAATTTACAGTCACAGCCCTCCAGCATTGTCTATGTGCGCTTCGGCACTGCGGTGGTTCGCTCTGGTAATGAGCTCCGAAAGTCAACGTCAAATCTGGCCAACTTGATTTATGTGTACGGGAATGGCATTTCCGTATTAAAAAAATAAACTTTTTCCCTCGGGGGTATATGCATAGAAAGCGTGTTTTTTGGAAAAAAGTGAGAGAAAAACTTAAATTGAGGGTAAGTTGCATAGAAAATATGGTCTTGGCTTTTTTTTTTTTATAATTTATTATTATTATATCTATAGAATAACATCATCATTATGAAGAGTGACAAAGAAAAAAAAAAAAGAGGCACGTGCCCCAATGCAAAAGCTGGTTTTCCTTGAATCTTTTGATTTTTGGAATGAGCAAATGTTGGATATTCGTGGTTTAGGAGACGTAGGTAAAAGAAATACTTATGTAATCTTTACCAGGGGAAATACAATTTTTTTAAAATAATAATAATAATAATAATCACCCCCTATAATTTTTACAACAAGATCACTCACATATGGTCTTTTTACAAACAATAGAAATTCTAAAAATTAAATAACACATCAATAAAATAAATCTCAACTACTTGATGCCATTCATACAACCTAATACTGTGCTTGCGAAGATAAAATAAAAAAACTTAACAAATAAAAGAAAAGATGCCAGAGATCACCTCAACCGAGCTTTTTACACCTCACATCGAGTCACCACATCCAATGGCATGGGATTTGTGGTCTAGCTTCAATCTCGAACTGAGATAACTGATTTCGGCCAAACTAGGTATCCACCCCTTAAAATCTCTACTAAAACTTTAATCTCCAAAATTAACTTAGGTCTACAGAGGAGAGAGAGTACCACCTATAACTTGGAGAGAGAAATTAGAGAGAGAAAGAAAGAGGAGAGAGAGTGGGGTGTATCCCTCTAGGAGAGAGAGAGGTTATGGGAGAGAGAGAGAGAGGTTGTGTAGAGATTGGGAGAGAGAACCCCTATTTATAGTGAATATTTAGGTTTAGGGATTCTTACGGTAGTTTGCCTCTTTCATTAGATTGAATCTAAACCGTTGATCAAGGTGACTTGTAGGTGAGAGATATGAGCCATCCATTCCATAGATGGGTCATCAACATTATGAAAGGTGCTTGAACCATTATCCCCCTTTCTTTAAACCATTTTTCCATCAATATATTTAAATAAAATAAATATCATACATTCCATAAAATTGCATGATCCATGTCACATATTCCATAAGGATATGTCAAATATTATCAAGTAAATAAATACTACCAAATATAAATAAGATAAGATCAATATTTAATATCAATTCAAATTGATCATATCTTTTTAAAACAAACTTGCTATAAAACAGATAAAGCCATGGTCAATATTTCCCTTCCAAGATTTGACTACAGGCCACAAATCAAACTTACCTTATCTTAAAAACTTGAACATAAAGAAAAGATAATCCAAAGAGGGTGGGGCGTGCCACCCTTTTGTGGCACATGTGGGCCCCCCACCATGCCACATGGTGGGCCCATGCGCACTTTGGGCCCCCATGAAATTTTTATATTAAAATTGCATAAAACAATTTAAAATACATATAGTTGAATATTTAAAACTTTTTAAAAACAATAACTGTATTTTTATAAGTCCAAAAATCACAAATAAAATATTAAGATATTCATAAAAATTCAAATAATAAAACTAAAATCATTTCAATAATAAAATGAACATAATTAAATTAATATGATGGGAAAATGATCCACATGGTTCTAGAAATCCAATCTGTAATGATGGGGTACTCCACTTTCAATTGTAGACTACAGACCACACACCACACTAGCTTTATCGAACCGATCCAGTGTTTCTCATGACCCACAGTCCAAGCAGGGGCTCATTAGACGGTCACTAAAGTCAGATCGATGAATCAAAGAATCACAATCCCAGTCTGCGGATTACAGGTCATCCCCTAGAGAGAAGTCAAGGTCACCACGACCTGATGCGACCACATCATTATAGCGCATAGGGGTATCTGTCGCACATGCATACGCTCCACCCAAAGGTGGATATCTGGCTTTCTCGAATGATATATCAATATGCATGCCGTGTAATGGAACATGGATGAGGTTTTGACCCCCGTCTCAGTAGGCCTACCATCACACACACGGGTCACATAGGCCCTCGGCTCTCTCATTTAGGCATAACTCCGACCTCATCAAATGAGTAACCCAAAACCCTCATCGGTTAATTCTTTATGCCAAAGTACCTTGGGTTTTTCAATTGTCTGGCCTAAATAGATAAGCACAGTCCGGTATAAGCAAACATCATTTGCTCAGTATGGTCCTCGAAAGACCACACTCCCACTGAGTTTATATTTCACTAAAATGAAAGTAATTCAATACACACTCACAAGACCTTTAAAGACCACATAAATCCAACATCTTCCACTTGGCCTTTAAAGGTCTTACATTCTCTCTTCCTCACTTTCTTTCATCCCCATCTCTCTCACATGACTTATAAAAATATTAGAGACAACTCCCTTAGTGAGAGGGTCTGCAATCATCAAATCTGTAGATATGTAGCTGATCTCGATCTCTTTCAATCTTACTTCATTTCTCAGGTGACAAAAATAAGGCTTAATATGCTTGGAGTTCTTGTGAAACCGAGGCTCCTTAGAGACACAAATAACCGCAGTGTTGTCGCAGAAAATTCGTACTGCTTCGTAACGTACAGGATGAAAATTAAGTTGATTAAAAAACTTCTTAATCTACACGACCTCCTTAACTGCTAGACAGCATGCCACATACTCCGATTTCATAGTGGACAAGGCCACAATATCTTGTTTCTTTGACTTCCAAGAAACCGCACTCCTCCAAGCATAAATACATACTTGGATGTAGAATTCGCATCATCTGGATTCGCGAGATAGCTTGTATCTGAATATCCCTCTTTTGCTATTTCAGTTCCTCATTTATATGTGAGCCCATAGTTATGGTCCCCTTTAATTATCTGAGATAATTATGGTCCCCTTTAATTATCTGAGAATTCTTGTTACAGCTTTCTAATGCTCATCTCCTAGATGACTTTGGCAACGGCTCACTAGACTCATGACGAAGGACAAGCCAGGCCTTGTTTCTATCATGGCGTACTTAAAGGACCCAACTGTGCTCCTATATGGCACTCTCTTAATGGCTCTTATATCCATGTCTTCGGTAGGACACATTTTATTACTAAGTTTCGTCTTTTTGTCAATTGGGGTTGACATGGGATTACACATACTCATATCAAACTTTTCCAGTATCCTCTTACAGCAGGTTGCCTGGGAAAGTTGGATAGTCTTATTTCTCCTATTTCTTAATATCTTGATGCCCAACACATATGAAGCTTCTCCAAGATCCTTCATATCAAAGTGCTGTATAAGGAAATTTTTCCTTTCTACTACTAGGGCAATTGAGCTACTAACAATTATCATATCATCCACACATAACGATATAAAGACCACATCACTCCCACTGACCTTTTGATTTATGCAATAAACCTCATTATTTGTAGAGAACCCTGCAAGAGCAAGGGTCTATTGGAATTTTATATATCACTGTCGTGATGTTTGTTTCAAGCTATAAAGGGATTTATTAAGTTTGCATACAAGGTTCTTTTTCGCTTTCTCCTCAAATCCCTCAAGTTCGGTCATGTAAATTTCTTCTTCTAAATCCCCATTTAAAAAAGCTGTTTTGACATCCATTTGATGAACCTCGAATTCAAAATGGGCTGTTATAACTATAAGAATTCAGATGGATAGAAATTTGGCAACAGGGAAAAAAGTTTCATCATAATCTATCCCTTCTTTTTGGGTGAAACCCTTTGCATCCAACCTAGCTTTGTATTTTTTTATTTTCCCTTCAGAGTTCAACTTTTTCTTAAAAATCCACTTACGACCAATGGCCTAACGTTTATCTGGTAGGGATAGTAATTCCCATACATGGTTTTGGTTAATGGAAGCATACTCATCTTTCATGGCTTCAACCCAATATTCCCTTTCAGGACAGGTCAAGGCTTCACGGTGAGTTTTAGGTTCTGAATCTGGATCTTTCCCAACCTTATCAAAATGTTCTCCAATGTAGACAAAATGTTCTAGGTAAAGAGGTGGTCTACTGACTTGATTACTTCGTCTTGGTTCAGGTAAAGGTTCACTTTCTTTAGGGAGTTCAGAAACAGGTTGGGTTGGTTTAGAAGTTTCAAGTTCAGGGTCTCGAACTACAACCTTGTTTTTGGCCTCATCATAAAAGTTGGTTTGTTTTCTACTCACCCTTACTTTTCATTGGTTACCCAGATCATGTTTTCTACTCGCTTCTTTGAATTTTTCTAGGGCTTCTGATTTTGCATGAATAAGGTACACATGGCCATAAGGCGAGTGGCCATCTATAAAAAAGATAAAATATCTTTTTCCACTTTTGGTGGTCATATTCATAGGTCCACATATGTCGCTATGATTGATTTCCAATACGCTAATAGCTCTTTTTTCCCTGGTTGTATTTTTCCTTATTAGTTTTCTTTCCACACAAGATTCGCACACTTTCGATAAATTTCCCTTACAATTATGAAGAATCCCGTCCCTTTTTAATCTTTCCATTCATTTGATATTAATGTGTCTTAACCTCCTATACCATAGGGTAGCATCTAATTCATTAGGGGACGAGACATAGGCAACGTTCTCTTTTATTTCAATGGTAAATAGCCCGTCTACAAGTTGTCCAATCATGATCACATCTTTCCTCTTTTTGACCACCACTTTCTCCCCAATGAAAGTGGTTATGAATCCAGCCATAGACATCTTAATAACCGAAACCAAGCACTTCATCATATCAAGAGCATAAAGTGCTTGTTTTAGGATCAAGGTGCTCCCACTCTTTAGTTTTAGCTCAAAATCTCCAACTTCATGTACACCAGTCTTCTGATTTCATCCAATATAAATATGATGTTGTCCTGGCTAGTGAAAGAACGATAATATCCATTGGTATTTGTGACATGAGCCATAGCCCCCGAGTCAAGACACCAAGAAGCTTCCTTGGAGTCAGCTAGCATGGACTCGAAAACCACACATGCCAATTCCTTGTTAGTTCCACCAGATTTGTTGGACCGATAATTATTGGCTATGTGGCCAACCTTCTTTCAAATAAATCACGTTCGAGTATCTCTTTTTGCTCCCTTATTTCTAAAATCTCTTCTTTTGAAATATCTTTTCTTCTCAAAAGTAATTCTTCCCTTTCCTTTCTTAAATATAAAAGATGGTTGAGATTTTACCATATGCACAACATCCTTTGGGGTTTGCCTTGAACTCCTCCTTTCTTCTTTAGATTTGATGGTAGTGATGAGTTCCTCCAATTTTGGTGCCTTTCTTCTAGCAAAGATGGAAGATATGAAAGTCTATCATGAATTAGGAAGATAATTCATTAAATGAATCACTTGCATAGATTTATTGGGCTTCATGCCTGCATCTTCTAAATCTTTGACTAACGCACGAAACACGTGCACATGTTTAGCAAACATGGTACCTTCTACTATTTTTAAATCATTGTACCTTCTCATAGTCATAGTTTGCTTCATGAGAGAGGGTTCAACATACTATCTTTCAAGTTTATCAAAAATCTCACTTACAGTATAGATTGACTCGTACTCAAAAGCATATGAGTCCGTCATGGCACATAAAATAATGTGCTTGCATCTCAAGTTCCTCCTCTTTTAGTTGGCATACTCATTTTTTATTATTTGAGATGAGTCGTCTGTTGGACGATGAGGTCGGCTCTCAATGTGTACCTCATGCAAGTTTTATTCATAGAGCACAAATTTGAAAAAATAAGAAAAGACTCCTAATGGTAATCAAGTAAAACTAGCTCTGATACCAATAAAAGAAAGACCTATGTAATCTTTTGTCGGGGAAATACAATTTTTTTTTTTTAAAAAATAATAATAATAATAATCACCCCTTATAATTTTGGCAACAAGATCACTCACAGATGGTCTTTTTACAAACATTAGAAATTCCAAAAATTAAATAATACATCAATAAAATAAATATCAACTACTTGATGCCATTCATACAACCTAATATTGTGCTTGAGAATATAAAATAAAAGAACTTAATAAATAAAAGAAAAGATGCCAAAGATTACATCAACCAGGCTTTTTACACCCCATACCCAGTCACCACATCCAATGGCACGAGATATGTGGTCTAGCTTCAATCTCGAACCGAAATAGCTGATTTCGGCCAAACTAGGTAACCACCCCTTAAAATCTCTATTAAAACTTTAATCCTCAAAATTAACTTAGGTCTAGAGAGGAGAGAGAGTACCACCTAAAACTTGGATAGAGAAAATTAGAGAGAGAAAGATAGAGGAGAGAGAGAGGTATGGGAGGGAAAGAGAGGTTATGGGAGAGAGAGAGAGGTTGTGTAGAAATTGGGGGAGAGAACCCCTATTTATAGTGAATATTTAGGTTTAGGGTTTTCTCATAGTTTGTTTCTTTCATAAGATTGAATCTAGACCGTTGATCAAGGTGACTTGTGGGGTGAGAGATATAAGCCATTCATTCCATAAATGGGCCATCAACATTGTGGAAGGTGCTTGAACCATTATCACCCTTTCCTTAAACCATTTTCCCATCAATATATTTAAATAAAATAAATATCATACATTCCATAAAATTGCATGATCCATGTCACATATTCCATAAGGATATGTCAAATATTATCAAGAAAATAAATACTACCAAATATAAATAAGATAAAATCAATATTTAATATCAATTCAAATTGATCATATCTTTTTAAAACAAACTTGCTATAAAACAGATAAAGCCATGGTCAATATTTCCCTTCCAAGATTTGACCACATGACACAAATCAAACTTACTTTATCTTAAAAACTTGAACATAAAAAAAAGATAATCCAAAGAGGGTAGGGAGTGCCACCCTTTTGTAGTACATGTGGGCCCCCCCACCCACATGCCACATGGTGGGCTCATGTGCATTATGGCCCCCCATGGAATTTTTATTAAAAAAAAAACATTATTTTAAAATTGAATAAAATAATTTAAAATATATATATTTAAATATTTAAAACTTTGTAAAAACAATAACTGTATTTTTATAAGTCCAAAAATCACAAATAAAATATTGAGATATTCATAAAAATTCAACTAATAAAACTAAAATCATTTCAATAATAAAATGAACATAATTAAATTAATATGATGGGAACAGGATCCATATGATTTTAGGAATCTGTAATGATGGGGTACTCCACCTTCAACTGTAGACTACAGACCACACTAGCTTTATCGAACCGACCCAGTATTTTTCATGACCCACAGTCCAAGTAGGGGCTCATTAGCGGTTCACCAAAATCAGGTCGATGGATCAAGGAGTCGCAATCCTAGTCTGTGGATTACAAGTCATCCCTTATAGACAAGTTAAGGTCACCACGACCTGATGCAACCACAGCTCTATGGCGCATATGGGTATCTCTCACACATGCATACGCTTCACCCATAGGTAGATATCTGGCTTTCCCGAACGATCTATCAATATGCATGCTGTGTGATGGAATATGAATGAGGTTTTGGCCCTCATCTCAATAGTCCTATAATCACACACAAGGGTCACACAGTCCCTCGACTCTCTCATCTAGGCAGAAGCTCTGACCTCATCAAGGGGTAACCCAAAACCCTCATCGGTTAATTCTTTATGCCCAGGTACCTTGAGTTTTCAACGTCTGGCCTAGATAGATAAGTATAGTCTGGTATAAATAAATATCATTTGCTTAGTATAGTCCACGAGGGACCACACTCCCACTGAATTTATGTTTCATTAAAATGAAAGTATTTCAATACACACTCACAAGGCCTTTAAAGGCCACATAAACCCAACAGGAGGTACCCAGGTTATAATCTCCAAAACTGCACCCAATGGACCGTAGGCCATTAAAATCTGGATTTGAATATTCTAACGTCCCAAATGACTCATTAGAATTCTAAATTTGGTAGGAGAAACATTGGAACTCTAAATTTGTGGAGCGTAAAATCTTTACCCGGTAGACTAACCTCACTAAAAAAAATCAAAATTAAATCTCCACGTACCAGAAAAAAATAATGTCTTAAGATTGAATAAATAACGGCTAATTTTTTCAAATTTTAGAGGGTGAGATCTAAGTGTAAACAACTCAATATTCAAAAATTTTCTTTTAAAAATAATCATCTAGTGAGTTTTAGGTGGTTTCCCAAATTTTAGACAAAAAAATTATAGGGTGTGGTTTTTATAAGGTTGCAACCATAAACAATTAAATTAAGGTACACCTACAAAATTTATTATAACATGTAAGTTTAATGTAAAACATTCTTAGGATTATCTCAAAATCTATTTTCATATCTAATTATAAAAGTTTAAGCTTAAAAAATAGTTAAAATCAAGTAGATCTATAAATATATGAAAATCTTGAAAATGGTCGGTCTAAAGAATGTGTTGCAAGACTCAAAATCTTCTTTTGTTTTGATGTTCATACATCCAGATGTATGATCAATTAGAAGGTTGTTAAACATTAAAACAACCTTTTCGGATGGATTTTTGGAGGGCATCTTTAATTCTACATTGTAAAGTTGCAACCTTACATAAACCATTTCAAAGATACCTCTCGAGTTCGTCTTTTGTGTGAGGGAGTAGATACGCAGTATACGCTCCCGCGGGACACTCTATACACCAACTACTATTTTTTATTTCCGACTTTCCGTGCACGTGCTTTCATTGATCCGACACACCATCTCGAACAGTCCCATCGAATCACTCTCTCTCTCTCTCTCTCTCTCTCATGATTTTATCTGGGACAACAAACTACCCAAACCTTTTTTCTTAAAGACATAATGATCCGAGCTCATTGTTAAAGACAAATAAGCCCCTACTGGATCAGCCTAAGAAGAGTTGCAGATCCATGGGCAGTTTTGGCCAAAAAACATGAGAATTTTTCAGAGACTTTCTCTTTTTGACGGAGTGGACCCGACCAAAATTCTAGGTTCTGAAAAAGCTTTGGTCGCCATTTTTGTTGCTTTCTTTCGCTCTGCAAATTCATTTGAGCTAATTAGTCACATCTTGCCATTTAGGGTTTCATTTTTTGTTGCATTATGAATTTGGGGAAGGAAATCTAGGGTTTTCCCACCATCCAAACATCCATTTTTGTTGGACTCACCCCCCAACTCCTTTGAGCCAAGCATTTCAAATCTAAGGAATATTCATGTTTTCTGGTGTGATCGGAATGCAGAGAAGAAATCTAGGGTTTTTTAACAGCTATCTTTTATTGTCAGTTTTGTTGGACTCTCACTCTGCTGCTCCTTGGGGCTAAACATGTCAGATATTAGGATTTGATGTTCTGATATAAGAGCACTAATTGGAATTCTGGGGCTTCCACAAAGCCCTATTTGATCCCCAATTGGGGTGGAGTCTCACTGTGTAATACCTGCGAGCTCAGCTGATGAAAGGCTTACCGGTTAAGAGTTTTGTTTCCTTTTCTGATTCAGAAGATAAATTGGAATCTTAGGGTTTCCACTTAGCTCCATTCGATTTCCATATTTGGGTGGACTCCCCATCTGCAATACCTGCAAGCTCATTTTTTCTTTTATTTTTTTCCCTTTTTTAATTCTGTTTAGGGCGTTCCCTTTTTGGGAAGGTGCCCTAGGAATTGAGGCGATGAAGGATTTGCCTGGAACACCAGGAACTCTAAGCGGGCTTCTTTTGAGGTTAGGACAATGCTTATTTGCTGCTGCTTCAATGGGGGTTATGGTTACAGCATCTGGTTTCTCGAACTACACCGCATTTTGGTATGTTATTTGATCCCATTTGAGTTATATTTATGTTATGTTTATTTAGCTCTGGTATAAGTAGTATCTTCTCATTTCAAGTTTTTTTTATTATCAATTTCTCGTTTATTTGTTTCTTAAATGCTCTTCTAATTTCAAGGTTTTTTTTTTTTTTCCAATTTCTCGTTTATTTGTTTCTTAAATGCTTTTGAGATATAATTAATGCATAGGTTTCCTTTGATGGAAGAAAATTTTCTTTGTTCTTGGATCTTCGAATGGATGCATTATTTCATGTAAGCTATCCTTTTTTCTTTTTTTGGGTTTTTTTTTTTGGCAGTGGTGGGTGATGTTTCGTTATCAAATTCATTGACATCTTTGTATTACCAAGAAATTTGGTCATAGAAAGTACATAAAATGAAAAATAAACTAGTTGCTTCTGTCCTTGTTTTTGCGGTATTCTTGTCTTGGACTTTTAGCTTTATTCTTCTGGATAATTATCTTGGCTTATTATTCATAGTGATGTTTATATTTAAATTCAATGAACGAGTTGCCATAATTTCACTAAACAGAGTGTCTAGCAAAATATAACTGAGATTTGGACTTTTGTTTGTTAAAATTCAATGAATGAGTTGCCATAATTTCACTAAACAGAGTGTCTAGCAATATATAACTGAGATTTGGACTTTTGTTTCTATTAATAGATGATAATTAGCTCTTGAATACCAAAGCCATTGAACTAAAAGAAAAAACGTGGAGCCAAAGAAGAACCTTTTTTGGGTCTAGCTGAGAAAAAGGAAAATGAATTCGTAGAGGGAATGCACTATTTTTTGCGTCTGCTTCATTCCATCGTGATCATGTTCTTAGTTAGACGAGTCGAGCCTATGCTATACCTTCCTATCTTCCCATCTCTGCTTCTTCCTCTTCTTCTGGTCATTTTTTGGGGTTGTAGTGTCTTTTGTTTTTTCGGAAGACATTTATGGAGAAGGCATCTTAATCTTTCATTCAAGGCATGATAGTTTCCTTCTGTGCAGTTCAGTTTCTTAATATTACCTCTCTAGTAAATGTAGTCCTTTACATCTCTAATCCAGTGGGCTTCACCACAACAATAGTTTTCCATTCACTTGGTCGAGGGACATTGTTGTCTTCAATGGTAACCCATTCCCTCACTCTTTTCAAACGTATTTAGCACATGGCCTGAGAAAATGTTTCACCTTGCTAACCAGCACAGCTCTGTCTTTCAAGATCCATGAACATATCTTATTGTTTGACATTAACATTTCCCAGAAGATCGCTATTGAGTGGCTTTTCCAGATAATTGGTTCTCTCTCTGTTAAAAGGGTTCCAAAGTCCAGAAAGAGATAAGAAGACAGGGAGGCTGGAGCTCTAGGAAGCACCATGTGATGCTAAAGAGATGTAGAAGGAATGCCCCATTGACTTCAGCTTATTCACAGTCAATGTTCAAGAAGCAAGAAGGCAGATTTGACTGCCTAGGCTGGTGCCCAGATGCCTAGGCAGTCCTAGATATGGGTGGGGGTGGTGTCCTTTTCTTTTCTTTTCTTTTTTTGTTTTTTTGGGGGGTTTCTGTGAAAGGGAGAGAGAGAGTGCATAGGTTCCATGTGTGTATGTGTCTGTCTGGCACCTTGCAACGAACACTTGGAGGTCGTGTTCTATACCTTCTTCATATACGTAGAGAGGGAGAGGGGCCACGTATCATACACTTGTACCCTTGGAGGTTGTTTTCTTCCTCTTCTTTTTTTCTTATTTTATTGTTTTTTTTGCCCGGGGCCAGGGGGAGGGGGAGGGAAGAGAGAGCATATTGCTCTGTGAGAGAGAGAGGGAATTCAAGTCCAACACATTGTTGCCGCTGTCTTTTTTTCCTTTACGTAGGTGGCCAGGCAGCCACATTTTTCAAAGGCTGCTAACTGTGATTGAGAGCGTGCTTCATCTCTGCTTGCGCATCATATGTAAATTGTTAAATTCTAGTGCCCCTGTTCTGGGGATTGTTACTTCTAAGTATCTCAACCTGTATTGCCAGCCGCCCAAGCATGGCTTCCCCATAGTGGATTGGTTCACTGCAGCAATCTCCCTGTTTGGCTCTATCCCAGTGCCCATAGAGCTCAATAGAAAGATTCATCTGAAGTTTGACTGCACTACAATGGAGTAGAAGCTTCTCACTTAGCATGTAACATGTTGCTACTTGCATGATCCCTGTCTCAAAAGAAATATGAAGATTTCCTCTACTGGTCACAACACACTTGCTTAAGGTTCTTCTTATCCCACGAAATCTCTCCTAAACCTAGATGTTAAATCATTTCAACAGCTCTTGTCAAAGTGGTTGACCACCAAACCTCTCCATCCAATTGCTAAATTACTCAACCTTGGAACCTTGAACTTCAAAAATTCTATTACCAGAGAGCTTTCAAACCCATTCCATTCACAATGCTATACAAGTTTTTACATTCTCTAATACCTTAACCCATTCTTGCCACTAACCACATGCCTCTGGAGATTCCATTTATCCAATAATATCACAATGAGTTCTATAACAATGCTTGTGAACCTTCCTAAGCCTTACAATCCAAACAAGTCTTCTTAGTCCATGGGTGTTCTCTCATCTCATTGAGTGTTTGTGCGATTCCTCTCCACCAGATCTTACTGCAGTCTCTCCAACTTAGCCACCAGAGTGGCATTGAATAGACACGGAATGTTGGATCTATATGCCCTCACGTAGACAAGAATGGCCTTTCCAAGGTGCCAATCTACTATATAACCCTTTTACTATTTGGTCCTTGAGTGAGCTCGCCACTGCTTGATGCTAAAGCCCAAATTTATGTGCTTCGGAGGGTACCAACTCTACTATCCATACTATTGGCGCAAGCGTTTAGACATGTTACCTCAAAAATCTACAAACAGTGTATTTGTAATTGTTATGAAGGAACTTGTATTGAGCATATCTGTGTAATATATATTCGATTTTATTTTTGTATTTGTGTATCATGAGAGATTTTAACATTCCGTTACGGTTATTTTTTTCGAAGACTATTCCCTCATTTTCCCTTAATGAGAATCTTTTTGTTCTTAATGAGAATCAGGGGCTTACAATTGTCCATAGTTTCCATGGAAAGATGGTTGTGAACCTTTTTGGCAAATTGAGACACATCTAGATGTTCATGTGATGGTAATGCTTTCCTAGAGAAGGAAAAAGAAAAGGAGATTAATTTTAAGTTTCTGACACCCTCATGCTCTTCTGTTCTAATATTCTGATTCTTTACTAATTTTTGTTGCGAGTATTCCTAGATGCTGCTTTTTTTCCCTCAGGACAAATAAAATCCACTCTAAAACCTTTTGTAAATATTTTTATTCTTCAGAATCTCTTTGTATTTTGTTTTTAAGTTTATTAGATTTTGTTAGTTTGATATAAGGCCATGGCAACATATGTTCAAGGCGCTGGTTGAACCACTGTAACTCTTTTTCTTGTCCCTGAGTTAGCATTTATTCTTGCATGGTCAAATAGCTTGTAGTGATCTAGTTATGACTAAAGTGTGCGCAAGACGTTGAAATTTTCCATGCATGTGCATGAACAGTGGCTTCTTTTTCCTACAGTTATTTGATGGCTTCAATGGGACTACAAATGCTCTGGAGCATGGGGCTTGCAGGGCTTGATGCATATGCTTTGAGAATCAAGCGCGATCTGCAAAACCCTGTCTTGGTCAGCCTCTTTGTGGTCGGAGACTGGGTAAGTAATATCTCCTAAACCATGTTAGCAAAGTTAGGACACATTTTTATGTACCCACTGCTTAATTTGTGCAATGAGACCTGAACAAACCATGTTAGCCAAGTTAGGACAGTTTAAGTGTCCACTGCTTAATTTGTTTCATGAGACCTGAACATGACAGATCTCTCCCCCACCCCCAAAATTGGAATTTATTCAATGGAAATGCAGGTTACGGCGACTCTATCTCTCGCGGCAGCTTGCTCATCAGCTGGGATAACCGTGCTTTATGATAAGGACTTAGGTTTTTGCAAGACTCAGCATATGCCATGCGAGAGGTATTCGATATCAATAGCCTTGGCCTTCATGACATGGTTTCTTATTGATATATCATCTCTTATCATGCTATGGGTCTTGGCCTTGTCCTCAACATGAATCTCA
Organism: Amborella trichopoda; assembly: GCF_000471905.2. The sequence continues at coordinate 8,020,353 of NW_006498806.1, read as the reverse complement.
TTTTGGTCCCATTTGTATAGTATTTATTGGCTTCAGGTTTCAGGTCCATGGATTTCCCCCCCCCCCCTCTCTCTCTCTCTCTATATATATATATATATATATATATATATATATATATATATACTATATAGTAGTACGACGTACGTACGTTAGTTACGTACGACGATATATTAGTAGTACTACTATACTAACTAAACTAAACGTAAACTAACGAACTAC
>NW_006498806.1:8010009-8020114 GCF_000471905.2 Amborella trichopoda | reverse complement strand
TTACGGTTTCCGTCTTTACGTTAGTTAGTAGTTATTAGTCGTCTACGTTCGTACGTCACTCGTACGTTACCCCCCCTTCCCCCTCCTCTCTCTCTCTCTATATATATATATATATATATATACTAACATTAGTGGTAGACACCACGGTTTGTTAGCCGGAGCATAATGTTCAAGCTATCTATCCAAAATAAGTAACCAAGCTGAACTATCTTTGCGACGGGGCACTTGGCTCGTGGCTCGGTAATGGGGGCCATGAATGTCGAGAGTTCCAATTCCACCTTGCTTACTCGCTCAGAAAAAAAAGAAGAAAGGAGAAACACACGCAATATAGACCAATTAGAAAAGGAAACTCTTACTGGGAGAATGAGAGTGAGTAACTGAGACCTTACAGGGTAGAACAAGAGTGAGCGACTCTCCAACAAGGAATCCCGAAGCCGAGGTTTTTTGGTTCTCTTTCTCCAACTAGCATATTGATCTGGCCATCTATGATGAGTAGTCTTAGCAGCTAATATACTGTACAAGTAGGGCCTATTTTTAAAATTTGAGGATTTGAGGAAGACGTAGCTTAGAACTTAGAACTCTACTTTCAAATGGCTTAAAAATCCATGTTTAACACTAATTGTGAAATTTATAATTTCTAAAATGGTACAGAAATAGATTTATAAATACTTAAAAATATTGAAAATAGACTGTCTAAATGATTTATTACAAAATGCTCAATTTTTAACATTTGAAGTTCTTTGTTTTTGTCTATGTCTACACATTTTGATGTTCCGGTTTTCTCTATACACGCATCCTGACGTTCATCTGCAGATTTTCTAACTTTAGAACACTTTTTTCTATGGATTTTTTATAGGGTGCGGTTTGTATAGAGTAGCCTAGGCTCTAAACAATCAAATTAGAGCCTACCTTCAAATAGTATCGAGAAATGTAGTTTTACTACCAGAAATCTTTGTGATAGCTTTAGAATATATTTTTATGGTTATTTGTAAAGTTCAAAGCATAAAAAATAAGGGTTGATCAACATATCTAGGAAATTCTTGAAAATTGACGGTTTAAAAATGCATTACAAAATACACTATTTTCAAAACTTGAAATCTATTTTTTTTTTCTCATGGCCATAAATTTTGATGTCGAGATGATCAATTTGAAGATATTTGGGTATCAAGACAACCTCTTCTAGTAAACTTTTTGAGGTAGGCTCAAAATTGATTGCTTAGAATCTCGGCTCGATATAAACTTTTCCCTTTTTTATATGTACCTTACTTCTATAGTATAAGGTGGCAACCTTATATAAAGTTTTTCTTCAGTATTTTATTTAGAATTTTAAGGATAAGATTGAGTTACCAAGAGCGATGTGAAAATTTCACTCAAACAAATTGGGATTGCTTTTATCTAGTGTTGCTAGTTTTGGGGAGAGGGAGAGAGAGATATTCTAAAAGAAAATTGGAGGGAAACAAATGAAATGATAAATTTAATCTCTTATAATAATAAGAGAGATATTTCCAGCTGAATTTCCATTACCTCGGTTTTCTTTATTTCCGCTTATGATTTTGATGGAGGGGTATTACTAAAAATTGCTTCCCATGAATTTTTGTTCTCTCGTGTTTCGTACATGAACGGCCTTTTTGAAGGTGAAACAAAAATGATTAACGAGTAAATGTTAAATGGTGATTCTCTTGGCTATGATTTGACTAATTTCTCAAAATTAAGACTAAGCATATTTGGTGCTTTACAAGAACAGTTGTAACAGCCGGACAAAATTAGAACCAAATAGTGAAAATAAGCTCGAGCGATGATGGTGTATATAAAGTTGCAACTTTACTTATAGAAGGATCATTAAATTATAGGTGGAGTAAACAAATAAATTTAAAAAGCATCACCAGATTTTGTCCTTTGGAAGTTAATATGCTTTCTATGAGAATCTTCAAAGAGCAAAAACCCTATGCGATGAAAGTACAATCTCTGGTCGGGACTTGGAAGGATCCTAAGTCCAATTGTTCAAGGGCATATATATATATATATATATATATATATATAAAACACTACGCAACGTTTATAGGAAAAAATAGACAGTGATTTCATCTATACTCACCACCATCTAAAGTTCATCGTACGATCACAGTTGTTCAGTAATGTTTTAATTTTCATTATTTTTCTACAAATCAAAATTATCTAAAATTTGAAATGTGTATTCATCAAAAATAAGAAAATCTAATAAAAATATAAAAGAAATAATTCGTATAATATAAATTGACCAAAATATCCCTAAAAATTTATAAGGGTGTTTTGATCAATTTATATTTTGTGAAATAATTTTTTCATATTTTTATTAATTACTCTTCACTAAGATGTACACGCGTTTCAAATTTCAGATTATTCTAATTTATAAAAAAAAAAATGAAATCACTATTCATTTTGGCCTATACAATCATAACTGTGCGATGAACTTTAAACGGTGATGAACATAGACGAAATCACTATTCATTTTCGTCTATAAGCATTGGGAAGACTTTTTATATATATATTCCTAAATACAAACAATATATTCCTAAACGAAAAATTCTATAAAATTAGATGCATATCTCAAAATAATAATTATAGTCAAGAGTAATCCAATGAAAAACTTTTTTCTCTAAACCCATTGCATCATTATTAAGACAAACAAAAATAATAACAACTAAAGATTTAGACAGCTACGAGTGCAATGTGGGACTCGAATATTTAAATTGGCTTAAGCATTTTATTGCTTTCTTTCTATATGTAAAAGTTTGATCTAACCCATATGAGTTGAAACATTAAGCTTTTTACCCTTGATTCCCCTATGGATTAATGTCCAATTCAACAAAAGAAACAACATATCATGTCTTTAACAGAATTGTAGACCACTTTTCATGATTTCGAAAAAGTGAAAAGGAACTTCATAAATGATTTCTCTAAAACACCAAATAACCATAGCAAAATGATTTGATCCCACCCATTTCATTAATGAAGAAATGTTGCTCATCAAAAGTGAAAGAAAATCTATCATGTCCACCACATGGGCTATTCTTTTTAAATTTCACCAGGAACAACATCAAACACAAAAATGCACCTGCAACACCTTAAATAGCTGTCGAACCAATCCCCTCATATCTGTGTAACATGTTAACATGCTTCCTGTGGTAATCTTTTTGTTTTTGTTTTTTATTTTTATTTTTTCTGTTTCACTTTTGTTTTTGTTTTTGTTTTTTTTGGGAAAGATATTTCAGCTTCCTCTTCTATTCTAACGGCACAACATACCATGGTCCTTTTATGAGCCAAGGAATGGTGCAGAGAACCCAAGCAACCAAAAGGAAAAGAGGCCCATAAAGCACCAATGCCCTCGACCCTAAACCCTGAACTACATGACTATCTCGGGCCTATCAATATTGGTCTTGATCTCCTTATGGGGGAGCACAAGTCCACCATTGCAATATACCTCGTCCCTCACATGCACGTCCTCGCCAAGCACCGACATATTTTCTATATGGGCCCACTCCCCGACTGTTGAGTGCCACCCCACGATGCTTCCTGACACAACGGCATGCTCCTTAATGCGAGCCCCCTGCATAACTGAACACCTTGAGAGCCGGACCCCACTCTCCACCACACAACCAGGTCCCACCGCCACGTCGGGTCCAATAAGGCAGCCCTCGCCTATTTGGGAAGTTTCTTCCATTACCACATTGCCTATGATGTGGGGCCCGGATGCAAGCAATGGAGAGCTGATGCGGCGAAGATAATTTAGGTAGAGCCTTAGACCTGTGAAAAAGATTTAAAAGTATGTTAAGCTGGAATAGGATTAAGCTGGAATAGGACACCGGGGGATAGTAACGGCCTTTATAATAAAGAAAAGCGGGAAACCGATGGTGCATGATTAAATCATAGATGGAAGGGTTCAATATTAGGAGTTTTGAAACCAAGAATAAGCTATAGGGACTTTGACATTTTTGCTACTCTCATCACAAACATGTGGACTTCCAACCATGTTGCATGGGAATAGATAGCAAAACATGGGTGATGTACAAATATAACAAAAATAATTGGCTGTTACTAAACAGTTGCAGGAAACAGAAAATAGTGTGTGTGTATTCACGTGCACACGTGTGTGTGTGGTGTCAAATTATATAAAAAATAAACCTGGCCACGATTTCTAATATAACAGTCCTTGTAACATATACTTGCAATTTGCTTTCTTTTTAACATGCCTGTGAGGTAATCCCGGGGCTGGCCAATGTCCATCCAAAAGCCAGGGAGGACCATTGCATAGAGCTGGTTTTCACAGGCAATTTTGGGGAAGATTTGTTTCTCGATAGATGTGGGTTTGAGAGGGATGCGGTCGAGAACAGAGGGGTTAAGAAGATAGATGCCAGCATTGATCTTGTTGCCCACAAAGATCTGGGGTTTCTCAACAAATTCCTTGACCTCACCTGTTTCTTCGTCTAGAAGCACAACCCCATATTTTGAGGGCTCATCTACCTAGGGAGAAGGGGAAAGCAGGGTGAGGACAAAGATATAGGAGTTTAAATAATAGTTGCCATGACAAGGATATGTGTGACTCTCTCTCTCTCTCTCTCCCCCCCTTGTGGTTTGATTTTCAAGAATTCACATTGACTCTCTCTCTCTCCCTGTGGTTTGATTTTCAAGAAGTTGCATTGAATGTGCTCTAGAACTATTACATGTGCGAAAGCTGACAGCAATACGTAGCCATGAAAGTAAAATTTCCAGAGAGATAGATGTCAATGAAACCATGGAAAAATCCCTGGCAAAGTAAGGTACCAGGGGATGGGGACTAATGGGAGGAACGGGAATACTGTCCCCTCTCACTTGAAACTTCACTGTAATGACCAAGTATTTCTGTTCTTTCTGAATATAACTTCTTGAAAATCAATAAAAACCGAAGTTCACATGAGAGAGAGAGAGAGAGAGAGAGATTGCCAGTTTTCAAGCAAAACGGCGAGGCTTGGGCATCTAGACATCATAAAAAAGGAGGCATAGAAATTCCAGAATACCTTGGTTACCATTATAGATGCCTCTTTGCCATGGGCCTTGTGGAATTCAATCATCTCCTTAAGCGGGAACTCACTTATGACATCACTGTTGAGGACGAAGAAGGGCTCCCCAGAATCATCAATCAGTTTGTCCCTAGCAAGGGCCAATGGACCTGCAGTGCCCAGTGGCTCCATCTCCTGTGAACATGTAATCTTGATACAGAGTTTTTCCTCGAAATCTTTCAAGAAGTTCAACATTATCTGCAACAACCCCAAGGTTAACATTTCACATGATGGCCCAACTGAATAAAAATACAAAGCATAGAATCTGTTAAAGAAATGACAAAAGCATCCATACTATAGAAATCACAAAAGCAACAAAAAAGCCTTTTACCCTAAAAAATCGAAATTATGACCTCCAACATGCTAATATTTGTCTAATGACATTTACTAAGGGTGTGGTTAGCATAAGGCCTAGGCTTTATGAAAAAAGGTCATGCCGCACTGACAAAACCCTACTAGGGAATGCAGTTCAGGCACCGGAAACCCCTTTGAGGGCCTGAAAATTTAAATCTCCCACTGATTATGAATTTTGAAGCTCTAAAACTGGTGCAGATCTATGAAGAATTGAAAATGGATGGTCCAGATAATGTATTACAAGACACAATGCTTTTAGGGCTTAAAATCCGGTTTTTGAGATCCCTAAATTCAAAGTTCGAGACAAATCAGTTTGACTTTTTCTGATGCCAAAATAGCAATTTCCAGCAAAATTCGTATGCTAACCTTTTGCTTTATCTAAATTCAGAAATTCATAGGAATAAACTACATAACCACTTTAAAACTGTTTCTCAATTAACTGTGATGGGTAACAGATAACTTCGAGTCCAAACATTTATTATTTAACTTTTTTAATCAACATTTGGCTTCCTTCCAAGGTTGGCAGTGAACAAAAAAGGTCATGGTTTCAAATGAATAAAATCTAGCGAACAAGCGTAGGAAACCCTTGTTTACCTCTGGTTGGTAATTGATTGCTAGAACAACCTCAGTCACCCCAATTGCTTTTAGAGCCTCAATCTAAGAAAGAAATAAGAAAAGGAAATTAAGTTCAGGTCACATTTAATATAACACTAAATAACTCTCAGCACAACAACTAACTATTAATCCATGAAATGCTTATCAGTTTAAGAAGACAGCCCCTAAATTGGGTGCTGTGAACCAATTACCTGGTGAAGAATCATGGGCTTGTTAGCAAAATCCACAAGTGGCTTTGGAAGACTAAGCGTCAATGGCCTCAGGCGAGTACCAAACCCCCCAACAAGTATTAGTGCCTTCATATTGATTCAATGCGTCTAATGGTGCTTTAGTGCACACTGTAATTAGATGAAGGCTAGCATGCAGTTCTATATATCTGAAACAGGAATGGAATATTTCAAACTCTTCATTGATTACATTGAACGGGCTACCAAATCCTAAATGCCAGTAAAAGCAAAGTGAAGCACCTGTATGTTTCAAAACCACTTTTCTTTCAAAACAAAACAGAATACAAATTAAAATATAAAAGGATGTATAGGGGCCAATAGTGAATGAGACAAGGCAGCCAACTCAAACACATAAAAGCTTGACATACAAACCAACAAGGTCAAATGGTGACCAAGAAGACCTGAAAAGTTGTAACAGAAAGTTGTACTAAGGAAATCAATTTCAAGTCACCACACCAACGTCCAAAATCACAGGAAAGACAAATGTAGAATGAAATAGATTGCATTTCACAGGGAAATACCAGATTTTCAAAAGGAAAAACCTTAGAACTACCCACCCCCATTTCATGATGATGCTTCACCCAGATAGAAACACTTTCTGAAGAAGATGATCCTTTTCTCCCTCTAGGCAATTTCTTCTTTCAAATGGTAACCAAAAAACTGCCCATACAATTTTTTTTTTTTTTTTTTAAATTGTAACCGCCCATACAAGTTTGTCAAGAAAGGCATCTTCAGTCCACATACAAGGTCAAAGCAGCATCTTTACACAAAATGTCTAAAGATTCAGGGGAGAAAAAGTATATATTATCATAGAATAGTTCATAGATCTCCAATGGTTATTTGGATAATAGATTCAGATATAACAATGATGTAAGAAGCTTACAATCTACTCAAAACAAACGTCACAAACTCTTGATCCATGGTTCTTGCACAATTCAGATGATGCAAATGTGAAGGAACAAAACAAAAGTCTCATAAATAGAATGCAATATAAAAAAAATACATAAACATTTTTCTTTAAAAAAGAAAAACAAAATTTCACGCCATTCATCAATTGGTACCTAGGGTCAGAATCCAGCGACAATATAAGAATGGACAAATAACACAAACAAAGCGGAAGAGCAGTGCCTAGCATTGCATGAACCATGTCCGGACGCACATCGAATGGGGAACTCAGTGCCAAAGGGCCAGGGGTAGAAACAGCCCTTGCTGAAGGATTGATAACTGTTGTTACCACCTGCTCAGGCACGGCAATTGGGCCAGACGACCAAAATGCCCTTAAGAGGAAAACGAGGGTTACACCTCTGTCAACGACGGTACCTGTTGTGAGTTCTGGAAGCCCAAAAGGACCCCTGAAAACCCGTTCAGGCGTGTCCCAAAGTCTTTCCAGCAGCAGTCGCTTCACTTAGTCTGTTGTAAATGCTGCAAAGGACAGGCTGGTCCCGCTCTTCATAACCCATTGATGGAACAGTGATGACCCTCATTACTATTGATCTCCCATGATCATGAGGATTGTACTACACTTTTCCTTGGAAAAGTATATACCACCTACTAAAAGAACTACAATGCACCAGTGGTGCTTGATAAATAATACGCTATGAGAACATCCAACATTGTTTCTCCAGTAATGGATGATCGAGATTAGTCGTACCTAAGAAAAAACTACCATGAGCCATGATTGGTCTCCAGAATCCATCATCTGGGATGGATGCTGAAAGTCTCTATGGTGTACCATATTCATACACATGCCGGGCACTGTTAGGATGAGGCAGGGCCTCATGCAAACACCGCAGTCCCCCTAAAAACTTATCTATTTGAAGGAGTGAGGACCCAAAAACCATTCTAAACCCCTCTAAGTCCAATTTCTGCTCTAGAAAAATGGATTTGGAGCGCCTAATATTGACATTTCTTCATATTTCTTCTGTCACTTTCTGATGACGAGTCTTCTGACCATGAAATTTGGAGAGAGGATAGAGGACTCAGAGATGAACACAATGGTCCAAGGTATTAATCAAATTTTCAATGATCTTCGTTTCTAATGAGTTCTATTACCTCTAAATATTTCCCTACTTTTGTATATTTTTTGGAAACGTTTTCCTCTTTTTTTTTTGAACATTCTAGAGGGGCGTGCATAAGTCCGCCTAGTCCACTCGGACAAGGCCGAGTTACTGGCCTCAGCAAAGGGCCGAGTACCTTGGACAAGGCAATTTCCCAAACATTGGATATGAAGATGGAATAACATACAAATTATAATTCAAATAAAATCAAATTTTAAATAAATGAGCATATGAAGCTAATGAATATACATATATAAACCTTGTGTTCATATGCTTCGCTTCTTCAAAGCTTTAATTTATCCTAATAATGGTGCTCAGATTTGTTAATTGACAAATCATTTAGATTGGTCCAACCATATGACTTCTTACTAATGTTGCATACTTGGCTACTCCTTCACTTGAGGGATCCACCTTGATGGATGCAGAAAATGCATATATATCGAACAAAGATACACATTAAGTTACAAATAAGTAAATCCAGCACGAACTGCGTCATACAAGATGGTAATATTGCGTGGTCAAAATAAAGACAAAATTATTTGTCATATATGTATGCATGTGTGTGATATCATGTTTGAAAGGAACATTACCACTGTAGCTTACGGAAAATAGCTATGCATCATTAATAGATTCTCTTCTTCCTCTTTGAATTTCACCCTTTTGTTTGTTATTGCATACCACAGATGTTTGCAACCATAATTACTGGGATCTCCCAACATAGGTGGCAATCACGCTCTGGAATCTTCCTCCGGCACTCCGGGAAAAGGATCTTCAAGGGATCTTGATTTTTAAGTTTTGGGATCTCGATCCCTATTATCATGGATCCCAATTCCTATTGTTAGGGATCTCGATCCCAAGACCAAGATAACAACCAAACTGATGATTTTCTTCATTTATAGCCTACTAGCAACACAATTATACTTTTAATATAGTTGCATTAATTGTTGGCTATAAGTAAAGAGTTCCCTACTAAAGAGTATATAGCTTTGTTAAGAGTATCCATACTCTTTAAGGTAGAGAGCAAGATCCCCTCTTCAAGATCCCAAAGGTCGGGATCAAGATCCCAAAGGTCGGGATCAAGATCCCAAAAAGGTTGGGATCTCGATTACTAACATTTGGGGTTCTAGATCGCTAACAATACATTGTACAATGGTGCTCCCAACCAAAGGGATCTTCTAGCATTTCATAATCCCCTGCTCCCGATCCCGATCCCACTCTTCGTCCCACGCTCGATCCCAATAACTATGTTTGCAACATTGTTGTTCTATAGGATGTTTACTACATTTACAAAAAGCATCATCATCATCCAAACCTTATCCCAACTATTATGGGTCGGCTCCATGTACAGTAAGCATGAATGATATAAATGAAGGGAATATTATAAAAAACACATGTGAGATCAACAATTTAAAACTGTACCCATATTGTTTGATTTAATTCCAAAATATCCATAGAAAGACATATGATCATGAGTTAGAATACTATCAAAAGCGTAAAAAACTAAATAATGCATCTCTCATAATTTCTATTTACCCAAAAAAATTCGATAAATTCCCCATAAATGAATAACACAACCAATAGAATCAAGCATCTACTGAAGTAGAGAGAGAGAGAGAGAGAGAGAGAGAGAGAGAGAGAGAGAGAGAGAGAGAGAGAGAGAGAGAGAGAGTAGAGTAGTAGTAGTAGTAGTAAGTAACGTAACGTAACGTAACGTAACGTAACGTAACGTAACGTAACGTAACGTAACGTAACGTAACGTAACGTAACGTAACGTAAC
>NW_006498806.1:7994498-8009989 GCF_000471905.2 Amborella trichopoda | reverse complement strand
AGAGAGAGAGAGAGATTATTTGCATATGAATTCTGGCAAAACAATTCAAACTACCCGTAAAACAAATCAATAATGGTCTCGTTCAACGAGTACCAGAACATGACAAAAGAAATGTGGAATTAATAATTCAAGGGTCAACTAAACTTAGACTCTCAATACCCAAGCCTGATCAAATCGTATTAAAAACTTCATTTAGAAGTAGAAAAATTGAAAGTCACAAAAAAATCATATATTGTAGCAAATTCAACCCTATAGAGATCGAACCATATATTGTAGCAAATTCAATATATTAATGATAAGAAATTTGAGGAAAAAATAAGTAAAAAGGATGCATTTGATACCTTTCCTTTTAGAGAGATGGAACTGTATATTGTAGCAAATTTAAACCTAAAGAACTTATGATACAACTAAAATCGGTCCCTTCGTCTCATCAAATCCTATTAAGCTGAAATATTGTCTCGAAATCATGCTCTAGTTGATTGAATCTTTCTTGTGAATGACCCTCGCTTATTTATTTTTGTCTTTAGAGATTGGTTCCAAGACAATGGGAGGAAGCACCAATTTCATCTACAAGAAAACTATGAAAATTCTTGCTGAAATCAGTAAAACCACAAAAAATTCTTGCTGAAATCAGGAATATCACATTACAAAATGGCTACAATAGAAGATGAATTCCCTAGTAGTACACTAGTACACAAGAAACCAGCCTACATGCATGATTCAACCCACATACTTTCAAGTCCGAATATTAACGATAAGGAATTTAAGAATAAAAAGAAAAGAAAAAAGGAATAGTACATTTGATACTTTTCCTTCTAGAAAGATGGAACCATATATTGCAGCACGTTCAACCCTAAAGCACTTATGATGCAACTAAAATCAGCTGCTTCATCTCATCAATCCTATTAACCTGAAATATTATGTGAAAATCATGTTCTAGTTGGTTGAATCTTTCTTGTGAATGACCCTCGCTTATTTATTTTTGTTTTTAGAGATTGGTTCCAAGACAATGGGAGGAAGCACCAATTTCATCTATAAGAAAACTCTGAAAATTCTTGCTGAAATCAGTAAAACCATAAAAAATTCTTGCTGAAATCAGGAATATCACGTTACAAAATGGATACAATAGAAGATGAACTCCCTAGTAGTACACAAGAAACCAGCCTAAATGCATGATTCAACCCACTCACAAGCAATAAATCAATCCAAATGCAAGGCAGCTGTTCTACATTCAGAGAGAGAAACTGTTCTACATACAGAGAGAGAAACAGAAGGATACTAAGATAAAGAGAACTAATTATTAATTATTCATATGTGAACCTTGAACTTGCAAATTCATAGAGCCTGTGTATGCTTGAAAAGATCATAAGCTCCAAATCACATCATAATTAATGGTGAGCACTTTCTTATCAGCATTTACTATTCTTTCAGGCCCTATTTGGTAATTGAGAAAGTTGTTTTCTAGGAGAATCTCTGGGAAATTGGGAGCTTGAGAAAAATATGGAAGTACTTTCAGGCCCTATTTGGTAATTGAGAAAGTAGTTTTCCAGGAGAATCTCTGGGAAATTGGGAGCTTGAGAAAAATATGGAAGTAAAAAACTAGTGGTTGGAAGATACGAACCATCCTTTGCTAAGCTGTCTGTGAAAACCAGGGAATTCTGCTACAAGCAATTTCCCCTGTTTGCTAACCTGAAAATCTGGAAACCAATGATTCAACCATTAATTACAAAATGCATTCATTACAGGTTGAAATTTATCATTGGATTGAGATTTTTAAATTATAAACCATTCATGTCATTGCTTATTTAATGGATGGCTATGACTGTTAGACTGTAAGTTGTTAAGGTTCTCTCTGCTCCCCCTCCATCTCCCTTTCCTATTCATGGTGTATAATTTTCATCACTCTAATGGTGTCAATTTTCAGCACTTTTGCTTATTCACAATATAATGACTCTAAAATATTGTCATAACAAAAGTGTATAGCAAATGGTACATGGACATGATCCTAGTAACAAACTCAACCCCATCAGTATAAAGTATGTATTACTGCTCAAGACCATGATACCTCTTCCTTTGATTTTGTAAGATCAACTTCTTTTGGCTTGCTAAACTCATTAATACACTAGGAAGCAATGTGCTTATAACAAAACACAGAAAAAACAACTACTTATAGACAAACGTCATGACGAATTAAAAAAACGCAGAGGTAGTACTTAGATATTACTTTTCAAGAACGATAGCATGCATTGTTTGACATTAACAAGTCTCACAAGAGGTTCAAATACAAAGAAGGAGCCTTTTTGATGGATGGCTTCGTTGCAAGTACATCGTTTGGTTTTCTTTGCCCAAAATGTTTTTTCCTCAGTGGAGTTTTGGGCCATGAGCTTTGAGATAATCTTCAGGAATGTTCAGCCCTTAGGATTCTTGCCACATTGGTCTAGGAACAAAAAAGAATGGGGAAAAATTTTCACGCCAAATTTTGTGTTTCTAGTTGTATAAGAGGAAATTGGGATTTTGGAGGAAAAACATAACCACAATACCACATCATAGAATTACTGATAAAAATTTCTCGACATATCAGCAAAATTTACTAAAAATAAAAGTAAAAATTGCAGATAATATCAATTACAATTCAGTTAGTGATAAACGTCACTACTGATAATTGTCAGCTAAACATCAGTAAATTTAACCGATGAATATCAGTTAAATATCAGGTATAAGATTTACCAATATTTACAGATATTATCAGAAGAATCAGAGCAAAGTTTCTGATATTATGATAAATTGTCAGAGCCCTGAGATGAAAATTGAAATCTATGAAGAACAATGAAGAATAATAACCATGAAAATCAAGAACGATGAAGAACATACCTAAAATTTCTTCAAAGGCTTGAAGAGAGGTCAGAAACAAGAAAAAGGGAGAGGCTCGTTGCAGAGAGAGAGAGTGAAAAAACAACAGGAACAGAGAGATTAGGTAGAAAGAGGTTACAGAGAGAGAAAGGGAGCCAGCGAAGAGAGAGAAAGGGAGCAAGGGCTAGAGAGAGAAGGGGCTTGGGTAGGGAAGAGCTTGCGATTGCAGATGAATAGAGAGGAGAGGGCCTCGGGTGACGTTTGTGTAAGGTGCCCTATACTGTACAAGTAAAGTGCACCTCTAAATTTTATAGAAAGATGCGGTTTTGGTGTCCCGAGCCTTTTAATGCCTTCAAAATTAATCTTCAACCAAATTTAAAATTGGAGAAACCACGCAATTTATAAATAATTAAAAATTTTAAAAATAGACGGTCAATATAAGAAGTACTATTTTTAAGATTTGAATTTTTTTTCTCCGATATTCATACGATCGAGATGATTAATTGGAAAGTTTTTCAACATCCAAACACTATTTTTACTTGATGTTTGAAGTGCACGTGACTTCTATATTACACAAGATTGCAACTTTTATAAACTTTTTTTTTTGAGGAATTTTCTTTTTTTTCAATTTCCATTATCAAAATTAACCGCACCATGTAAAAACTAGGAAAAATTACATAAAGTTCTAAAACATGGATTTTCTAACCAATTTACCCCAATCAAAACTTTTTTTTAGCAACTTTTTCCCCAAAAGCTGTTTCCTAGCACATACCTCGGACTCAAAAAAAAAAAAAACTAAAATACCCCTCCCTTACCTCATACGTTGACCATGGCAGTCCGGTGTTTGGAAGAGGCGGTCTAGCGCTTAAGTCACTGATTTGAAACGGTTCGGCATTTCACCATGGTGGTCTAACACTTCATAATGGCGGTCAAGAGTTTGGAATAGGCGGTTCGACATTTGATTATGGATTAATGAGTAGTCCAACATTTGTGAGCTACGGTCCGACAAAATTGAAAATTGTCTGGAATAAACAACCCAACAGTATACAGTTCCAGTCCGACAGAATGGATGGATCCAGCAATATACAACAGCGGTCCGGCGTTTCCTTTTATTGGGATCCGAAAATGATTTGCTATGTATGAGAAGGGTATTTTTGTCAAAAATATGAACTTTTTTTATTAAGGGTATTTACTATAAACTTGATTTTTGGGAAAAATATGCTAAGAAAAATTAGGGTGGAAAAATATACTAAGAAAAATTAGGGTGGGTAAAGTGCAAGTCTATTTTTTGAGGTTTTATGTAATTTTCCCTAAATATTAGGAACTAATGAAAAGAAATGAAAGCCAAATTCACAAAAAAGTTTTTATTATTTTTTAGGAGTTAAAAAATAGTCCCAAACATTCTCTATTTTATACTTTAAGTACCAATTTTATTTTGGGTGTGGTTTGTATAGAGCCTAGGCTCTAAACAATCAAATTAGAGCCTACCTTCAAATAGTGTCGAGAAATGTAGTTTCCATATTGAAAATCTTTGTGATAGCTTTAAAATATATTTTCATATTTATTTATAAAGTTTAAAGCTTAAAAAATAGTGTTGATCGACATATCCATAAAAAGTTGAAAATGTTGAAAATTGATAGTCAAATACACTATTTCCAAAACTTGAAATCTATTTTTTTTCATGTCCATGCATCTTGATGTCGAGATGATCAATTTGAGGATATGAAATTTTCATGTCCAAGCATCTTGATGTCGAGATGATCAATTTGAGGATATGAAATTTGTTAGGTAGGCTCTAATGTGATTGTTTAGAGCCTCAGCTCTATATAAACTTTTCTCTTTTATTTTATTTTTGTATTTTTTAAGAATTAAAAAATAGTCTCAAACATTCCATTATTTATTTCTATGAACCGCTTTTCCCAACGGAAAAAGTTTATTTAGAGAATCGTCCCAAACATTATTTCTTTTTATTACTGTATGAACTACTTTCCCCAAAAAAAAAAAGTTTATAAAGAGCCGAGGCTCTAAACAATCAAATTAGAGCGCACCTCAAAATTTTCTCTAGAAAATTGTTGTTTTGATGCTCAAATATCCTCAAATTGATCATCTCAACTAGGGGTGATAAGAGGTCGGGAACGAGGACCTACACCTAGACCCAAACCCAAAAAAACCTATATGTACTCGGACCAAGATCTTACATGTTCAAATTGAACATACCCGTACCTATATCCGACAAACAATTTTGGACCCATGACCCTAACCAATGAGGGGGTTTGGAAATAGTTTAGTGCCCTAATGCCTATGCTTTTATAGATCTCGACCCACTTATTTATTTCTATTCACGTCATTGTTCGTAAAACTGGGCAATCTAACTGTTAACCACCCGGTTAGATTGGAACCGGCCAGTGGCTGGTTCTGATTTTCGGCGGTTATGGTTATCAACTAGTATTTAACAAAAATTAATATATATATATATATATATATATATATTACCCGAAAATAAGGAATTTGATTTTGTAATACATTATTTAATATTCATTACATTGTAGTAAATATTAAAAAATATTTTGGTCATTAATACTCACTTTTATATTTTCTTATTTTTTTAAAAAAATATCCCTAGGCACAAATCGGTTCATTAAAATCCATTTTTTTTTCATTAATTTTCAACTTCATTTGAATGTTTTTTTTTTTTAACTATTCTTTATACGGTTTTCATTTTGAATAGATTTTTTTTGTCTCTTTTTTATTTTTTTCACCACTTTTTTGACCACTCGGAACTTGCCTCGTTAGAGTGGTTGAATCGGTCGGTTTACTGATTAGGTAGGTTAAACCGTTTTTGGGCCCATGTGCGGTTAACCGTTCCGGTTCAATTTTGCGAACATATGATTCATATCGATGTGGGACTGATCATCATCTCGATAGAAGTATGAACATTAATGTGAGATCTTTGGCAAAAAAATGTCAAAGTAAAAAAAATTTGGAAACCAAAAAAAGAAATAATAATAACAAGGGGGAAATTTTCATTTCAAAGAGAAGAAACACAAAAGCTAGAAGGCAGAACCCATATTTTCCCTGCTTTTTTCTCACCCATTTTTCATATAATTTATCGCTACCATTCATCAATATAAAAACTCGCCACAGAATCACAGAAAGATTAATGTTAAAAAACAAGAATCATAAAAAGATTAGGCAAAAAAAAAAAAAAAACTCCAAAACACTTGCTATTCAGAAGAGATAACGTAAAAACAATCAATTCAAACCTTTAACAATGGAAAAAAAATAACAACCTACAAAAAATAAAACAAATAAAGAGAACCAAGTTTAACAAGACTGGAGAAATAACTAAAAAACCCAGCAAATTAAAACAAAAAATCAGGGCAAAATCCATAGAAAATAGCGAAAAACCCCCAGAAATTCAGCATTAAAGCATAAGATACAAAAAAACCCAAGTCATTATCCTTTTCCTCTTTCCATTTAAATCATTTCTTCAACGTACCTTCAGCCGAAGATAATTTTCTCCCAAAATCTGCACGCCTAAAAGGATTCAGAAGTCAAGGATCGTCGATTTTATAAAGGAAAAGGGCGATGAATACAAAAGAGAAGCGAGGCCTTGTAATATAAGAAGAAGAAGAAGAGAGAGAAACTAGAGAGATAAATAAGCTGCTAGGGCTTATGATGCATAAGCTCGAGAGATCAGAGGTAGCAAGACCAAGCTGAACTTTTTGGGAAAGCCCAAAACGTTTAGGGCGTGTTTGATAAGTTGGAGTTGAAGTGTGAGTTAAATGTCCCACTTCTATGTTTGACATTACGGTTGTTGTAAAGTGGAAAGACGGCCTTCCCTACAACTTTTTTTAATGTTAAAATAAGTTCATTTTTGGAAGACTTCCTTTTCATAAAAAATGATGGAAAAGCATTTTTTCATAATTTGTGGGAGAGTCCCTTCCACTCCCAACAACTCCACATGTCAAAACGCACCTTTAGTCTTTTAGTCTCACATCGAAAAGTTATAGAGAGGTAATATGAGGGAGTTTGCAATAAAATGAACGGTGGATTTCATATGGGGAACAATATTTCGGGTCCGGAGTTAGGTATGGGCCACTAGTACATGTACATGATAATTTTTTGGTCCATTATGAAGGATTGAGACCCTACTTGTTGGTCCAAGGTTTGGCCCATACCAAGACCCGTGTCAAGTATACTTGTTTGGTCTTGGGTCGGGTTTGAGTCCGTTGCTAGTCTTAATCTCAACATTAAGATGCATGTACATGAGAAAAAAAACGGATTGCAAGTTTTGGAAATTGTACATCTTGTAAAGCAATGCTTTTTTTGACCGTCAATTTTCAAGATTTGCTCGATCTATACTATTTTTGCAGCTTTAAATTTTTAAGGCTATCACAAAGATTTCCAATATTGAAACAACATTTCTAAATTTTTAAGGCTATCACAAAGATTTCGAATATTAAAACAACATTTCTCAATACTATTTGAA
Organism: Amborella trichopoda; assembly: GCF_000471905.2. The sequence goes on along the minus strand of NW_006498806.1, from coordinate 8,002,647 downwards.
GGTGTGCTCTATTTTTCTCGACACTGTTTGAAGGTGCGCTCTACTCTGATTATTTAAAGCCTCGGCTCTATACAAACAACACCCTTTCCCAAAACAAAGAGCCATTCGATAGTAGATTACCTTTCGAATATTTAGTGTATTTTCTATTTTAATACCCAACTGGCCTTTGAATATTGTGAATTTATTGAAAAAATCGCTATATTTAAAGGCTATTACTTTGCTAATAAGGGATTGTATACAATGAGACCATTTACCTTTCATACAAGATGGTCACAATTACTTACAACCATCTTATGCAAAATTTGATAGCTTGGATGTATCATAAAGTTCGAGAAAATTTATTTTGAAGTTTGAATTCAGTCAATGGAATAATTGTAGCTACCCAATTTTACATCCAATGGTCAAGATTAATGTGACCACCTTGTACCAAAGGTAAATAGTCTCATTCTTGAGAATGGGGGTAGGGTCATGGTGGTAGCACTACTTGTGCCCCAACTTAAGATCTAGGCTTCTATTCTCACCTAACGCATTAAAAAACCAATAACAATTTAGAATCCGGGTAGAGGCTCGTCATCCCCATTGAATTACTTAAAAAAAAAAAATCTCATTCTATACTTTCTTTTTTTATAAATAATTAAATATGATCTAAGAAAAAACCATTCAGATTATCTTTTGAATATAGTGAACTTAATTTGGAACACTTGAAATCATGTTGTCTTATTTGATTATATGTTGGGTGTGTTGTTTGGACACATGATACCAGGGTAAACACACTTGAAAGATCCACGAGTGAATCTGAAAGCAAACCTTAAAAGATAACTACCAAGTGCACGTCAAGGCATATATGCTTCATAGATAGTGTGAAAGGAAAGTATATCTTGTCTACCAGGTTAATATGGAAGGTGCATATTGTAATCTGTATATTTGAGAAAGGTAGATGCAATATCTTGTATTTATGGTAAGTTTGTGTATAGTATAGAAAGCTGTGAATTATTTCTATATTTTTTCATATGTAATTTGTTTATAAAAGACAAGCCTATATATTCATACAATTAATGGATAGTGAGTCTCTTCAGAGAAACCTGAGGCTCTTCACATGGTATCAAAGCCAGATTCATCTTTGCTGTGTCTATTCATCATCTAAGCTCGCACATCATATCTGATCTCTCTGCCAACTCGTGTTTCGATTTTCTGATTTGTCATCTCTACCGAGTCGCATTTCGACTCTCTGATCTTTCATCTTTGTCGAGTCGTATTTCGCTTCTCTAATCTGTCACTTTGTCAAATCGTGTTTCGATTATCTGATCTGTCTCTATGCCGAGTCGTGTTTTGACTCTCTGATCTGTCATATTTCTCTTCTCTAATCTGTCACTATGCCGAATCGTGTTTCGATTATCTGATATGTCTGTATGTCGAGTCGTGTTTTGACTATCTGATCTGTTTGATCTCCTCTACCTCTTTTCTGTCTTTCGAATCCATTGTCTCTCATCAATTTCCAGCCATCATTTTTCCCACCATCCTGTGTGTTGTCTCTATGACTTTCCTTCTACGTTTGCTCTCGGGCTTTCTTTTTTTTCACCATCTAATGCACAATACTTTTTTACACCGTCTAAGGCGCTCTTTTTTTACACCGTCTAAACAAAGCAATGACAATCCTGAAAATACCAAAACAAAGAAAAAAAACATTTCTCTCACCTCCTACCCTTCATCCTCTCCCTACTTCTTTCCTTCTCGCTCTCATTAGCTGATATCCGTTTCTCTGCTAATCATTAAGGAGATCACTTTGTTTACCCATTATTGTTCTTATTGGGATGGGCTGGTCTTTTCTCAAGTCCTATCCCCAAGACAAGGAGAAGAAAGTGCTCATGATTGTGATCCCTATCCAAGTTGTGGCCAATATTTTGCAGGTTGTGATTGATGAGAGTAGGCCTTATGCTCAAAACTAGATTTACCTCTTGGTCAATTTTTTTTTGTTGTTGTTGTTGCATATCCCTTTGTTGCAAGGAAGAAGGTTGAAGGTTGTTCTTATTTGTATGTTTGAGTTTGTTTGCTCTATTACTCTATCATGTCTATTCTGGTCTGTGAGCCGTTGAATCCGTCTCGGATACCCATAGAGTTCTATTGGATTTTCCAAGTGTTATTCTATTCTCTCAACTGTCTCGACTGCTTTGCCTGGAATTTTTTTGTCTAATTGATCGAGCCTACGTTGATATGGCCCTCAATTCCTAACCATCTATTCTTGAGGCTTGATGATCTGCTGTTACTTTATGTGCTTATTGATCAAGCAATCTGAGCATAACAACAACTACATCTACTGGTCATGCGATACACCTGAAGATCAAACTGCTTGTTTCTACAATTAGTGTTCAAACTTCAGCTGCTCTCTCTCATAGCATCTTGAGTTTGAGGGGAAGTGTGAAAGGAAAGTATATCTTGTCTACCAAGTTAATATGAAAGGTGTGTTTGTAATTTGTATATTTGGTCTCATAGCATCTTGAGTTTGAGGGGGAGTGTAAAAGGAAAGTATATCTTGTCTACCATCTTAATATGGAAGGTGTGTTTGTAATTTGTATATTTGGGAAAGGCAGATACAATATCTTGTATTTTATGGTAAGTCTGTGTATTGTACAAGAAACTATGATTTATTTCTATATTTTATCATCTATAATTTATCTATAGAAGACAACTTTATATATTCATACAATTAATTGACACTGAGTCTCTTCAGAGAAACCTGAGACTCTTCACAGACGGTAGGTCATGATATAAGACGAATGAACATGAATCTAGATTACATCTACATAATACACTTCAAATATCATAAACAAGGTGTAACAAAGCTTGGACTTGGCATACAAGGCCCCAGTATGTCTTCAAAATCTAGATAGTTGATCATCATATAAATCTTGACAGCCGATCAATTATAAAAAACGATTAACATATCTTGATATGAACTAAACTCCGGGACTTGTATTTTTGTGGCCCCTATATGTCTTTTCATAAGATATTGGAGGAGTTTGAGTTCTCTTTGATGTGTCTTTAGATCAATATTTTGTCAAAGAGGGTTTGACGGCCAGACCCTATAAAATCGAAACATATCATGTCAAAGTCGGGTGGAACTTTGCAGATATGGTAGATGAGGCCTTGTATGCCTCTTATTCTATAATTAGACAAATTAAACATCATTTGAATTATCATGCAAATCCAACGGTCATCGAGACGTAATGTCCTGACCTTTGATCCCCTCGTGGTATTTTGGGGATTGATCTAGAACTTTTCAAAAATCATATATGATGCATAAAACCCCTCTCCCTGTCATTTAGAGATGACTTAGACCCCTTGCCTGTACCTACTGGCAGCCTAGATGTATGGCATTTGTCAGACACATGTTTTGTGAGAGGATGATCTCCAATCACTAAAATTTAGATTTCTCACAATCTATAAGAAGGTTTCATATGGGACTTAGACCATTAGATTCTTGATTCAGAGCCTTATCAATCATGGGCGGGTGGCACCTTATGAGTCTTCCATGTGAAAGCGGGTCCAACTATAGCAGAAGCCATAAGACAGTGCAAGAGCCTGACTAACAGACATAAATATCTCCTAACATAAGTAGTCTTTTGCTTTTAAATGTTGTAGATATGTGTATCATGAGCTCCTCTGTAAATTATTAGGTTCCCAGTGCCTATAATATTGTGAGAAAAAAGTGGTTGAAGCTGCTATGCTCAGATTTTCTACTGCAATCTACAACAAAAATGAGTCAACCTCAACGAGCCACATCTCCCTCGTTATTGATCCATTTCAAACCGATATATTCATTTATGGGTCCCATATCATCATAAAAAATTTCAAGCCAAAAGGATCCTTCATTAGAGAGCAGTATTGATTGGACTCAAGCATGGTAGAACTGCTCACTTGCTTGACCAGACTCAGTTGAAGCTTAGAGCTTGAGAAGGAGCAGAGCATGGGCAGTACACCTGAATATATCCAAGTCTAGAGGCATGATATGCCTCTTGATACTGACACGTCGCATTGTCTCTGTACATTTTCTTTCTTAGAAATTTGTATATGCTTCAAGGCATGAATCAAGGTTTTTAGGCCCATATAGATGTTGGGTAGAAAATGTAAAACGAGTTGAAAGTTCCTGAAATTCTTCACGAACCCGAGTCAAGCGAAAAAAAGCTTTTATTTCCACTATATGAAATTTAAGGACAAATTTGGCTCCTGAATGTATTCATTCTCGGGTTCCTCTTATATGTTTGGAGTCATGATATCATAATCTTCACTGATACTTTTTTGGGCGACCATTACTGATGACTTTTTTGTAGTTAAATGTGAATTGGTCATTAAATATATGGATTTGCCTTTCACTCAAAAAATAACAAGCGTCAAGCTTGCCTTTTTGAGTGACAGATCCAAAATTTGAACCATTATTTCACTCAAAAACAAAGAACGGGACATGGGATGTCCAAACTAGGATAAAATAGGAATATTATAAAATGTTATAGATCTTGAGCGTAAAATTGAAAAAGATGAAGTTTCTATAAGGCCTAGGCTTTATGAAAACCGAATAAAGCCACGCCTCAAATTCTCATCCAAAAAGCACTTTTGGCAAAGGAAATCTACATGATGACGCTAAAATCAATTTCTAACATCGACAATAAAATTCAAAACTAAAAAAATGGTACAGATCTTACGGATTTGTGAACACTGTTTTTTAGGGCAAAATGGATAGTCTCGATATTTTATTATAATATACACTATTTTTACAGCTTAAAATCTCTTCTTTTTTTTTACAACCATAATGCTCAAGTCTGGATGATTGATTTAAAGGTTTTTCGATGCTTGAATTGTAATTTTGAATGAGTTATGAGGTGAGGATTTTTTTACTTTAATAGCTTTACACCCTATCAAACCAGTTTCTAATAGAAAATACATGGAATTGTTTATTAATTTAGCCAAAATACTAGGATTTTTTCCAATAGAAAATACATGCAATTGTATATTAATTTAACCAAAATACTAGGATTTTTCTCCAATTTTTTTAATATATAAATGTGAAATCATGCTTTTAAATTGTCAAGAAATGAATTTAAGTGAAAATAAAAAAGTTTTGTCTAATGAGGATGTGATCTTTCACCTGGCAATACAGGCTTTCTACATACATAGGGACCCTAAGGTAGCGTTTGATAACTTTCACTGCAGTGTCCCTGGGAATCATTGCTGCTACTAACTTCCTAGATTTTGGAATGCAAGTGAAAATTAATATGGTGAATGCTGAAAACCATGTTTGATAAACTATGGTGCTGGTAGGATAGCTCGAAACTGCTTGTAATAATGTTCATTATGTATTTCATTGATATGATGTGCGAAATGTAATTTTAAAAACATATTTTGTAATTAAATAAGGTTCCTTCCATTCATCCAACATATTACCAAAAACGTAAATAGATTCAAGGAATACCAATATTTACATAAGGAAAAAGTTTATATAAGGTTGCAACCTGAAAATGTAGAATTAAAGGTGCGCCACAAAAATCCATCATAGAAGGTTGTTTTGATGTTGGAAAACCCTCTAATTGATCATCTCTGTTGTGCTCTGATACCACTTGTTGTGCGTGCAGAAGCTTTAAACCCGATGGGTTAATATTTGGTAAATAAAGTATGAGAAATAAAGCATGAAACACAGGCACGAGAACACAAAGATTTACGTGGTTCACCTAAGAGGGCTACATCTATGGGCACGACAATAAAAAATCCATTATACCAATGAAAGTTACATCAAAGGTTTTGGAATAAACCTCGATAAAATATCCAAGTCGAGCAAACTCTTTTAAACCACTCTCCCTTCATTCTCTTTACTTCTGGCAACCATTACTGACAACACCAGATGGAGACGCGAGAGCAATGAGAAACTGACTTTCTCTCTAACTAAAAGGAAAACCACCCAAAATCTTACTGGGAGCCGCTTCTTTATAAAAAACAAACAAGTCTCTCAATCTTCGGGAGTCTAAAAGAGGCACCATCACAATGTTTCTGTCTAAATAAAGATTTCTTATTTCTAAGAGGAAATTGCATCTTATGTACAGGAGGCTCTATCTCCCTCTCATTCTAGGGGAATCACTATTCTCATATGATGACCCAAATAGGGCACACAAATTCTTTGCACTTTCATCTCATAAATATAAGATTAGGAATCCATACTAAATAGGAAACTTCCTATTGATGTTACATATATTTAAAAAACCAATAGATATATCCAAGAGTCCCAACTTTTTGGATTTTTATTTCTTTTAGGAAACGTATCAATATCAATCTCAATCCCTATGGGAACATCTCAATCGTACATAATATGAAAATATCTCAATCCTACAAAATATGAGAATATCTCAATCCCACAAAATATGTGAATATCTCAATCCCACAACATATTAGATTTCTTTATGTGGGTGACTTTGGATAACACTAAATCCAACAATCTCGACATCGAGATGTATAAATATGAAAAGAAAAAAAAAAATCGAGTCTGAAATATAGTGTATCTTGCAACACATTATCTGAACCATCCATTTTTAAGACTTTCATGTGTTTATATATCTACTTGATTTGAACCATTTTTAGAATTTAAAGCTTTATAATTAAAGATGAAAATAGATTCTCAATGCATCCTAATCTTTGACACCAAAATTGTATTTATGATAAAATTTAGAGGTGGTTGCAACCTTATTGAAACCACACCCTTCACATAAATATTGAAGAATATTGTCATCAAGTCCATCCCCTTCTAATGCTCTCTCTACACCCATTGTTACATGAAAACATCTCACCTAATAACTTCACCTTTCCCTTAATGGATATACTGACCTAATAGGTAAGTTCCCCTTAATGCCTCTCTTTACACCCACATGTTACATGAAAACATCTTACCTGATAACTTCAGCTTCCCCTTAATGGACATACTGACCTAGTAGGTAAGTTTCTCCTAATTCTTCAAATACATTTTATATGGACCTACTGACCTAATAGGACATGAACGTCGAGGTTATCCTCCATTATTTGTTGAGGCTGATGATAGATTTTTAATGGCACCTACATGCATATAACCATGAGGCAATACATAAAAAATGACGAACAACTCCCAAACCCCATAACCATGAGGTACTAATTACTCAAAAAAATTGCCTAGAAGTGTAATACAACAATGATGCAGGGAACACAGTTTATTTGTATAGAATGTTATCAAGCCATTAAAAAAAACTAGAAGTTCAGTGAACCAGTTAAAAAAATGGTGCACTTCATAGTTAATGTGACAAGAGATAGACTACATTGTGAATACTACTCTGGGGAAGGGAAACTATTCGATGACTATATAACTCAGAAGCCAGTAAGAGACGGACAGAAAATGTGAGACAAAGAGAGAGAGAAGCCAATCCTTCACTACAATTTTTGCAACAAATATAGAGAGATTGCAATAATGAAGAAGCATAAGAAAACCCTAAATAACATAAGGGTGCTACTCCTTCACTGCAATTTTGTTAAGACCTTAAGTAGGAGATCTACAAATGATGGTGTAGATAAATTAAACCCTAATTTATAGGTCCATACAAAAGCAAATTAAGAAGTGCTTAAGCACATTATCACACCATAACAAATTAGGAGTACAAATTAAAAAAAGAACACAAACATATATTTCTCCTATTTATATTATTATATAATAATAAACGTTAATTTTTATTTCTCATATATATATATATATATATATATATATATAGAAAAATACTTCCCAACGCCTATAGGAGAAAATAAACAGTGATTTCACCAATGTTCATCACCGTCCAAAGTTCATTGTACAGTCACGATTGTCCGGTAGTGTTTCATTTATCATTTTTTTTATAACTCAGAATAATCTGAAATTTGGAGTGTGTGTACATCGTAGTGAGATGCACCTAATAAAAATATAAAAAAAAATATTTCGTAAAATATAAATTGACCAAAATACCCTTGTAAAGTTTTAGGGGTATTTTAGTCAATTTATATTTTATAAATTATTTTATTATATTTTATTATATTATCCTATTTTTTATAAACATACGCCTCAAATTTCAAATTATTTTTATTTGTAGAAACAAAATGAAAATTGAAACACTAC
>NW_006498806.1:7957240-7967938 GCF_000471905.2 Amborella trichopoda | reverse complement strand
TATATATATTCCTTTCTTATTGTTGTGATCAAGCATATCATGATAATTTATCGATCCGCTCTTTGGTTTCTTTTTTTGTCCTCATTTTCCATGGCTTTCACCATATTTTCATCATTTGATGAATTTTACTGATCAGTTTTGGCTGAGTTGTGCTAAACGACTAATATAAGTAATCTGATCAGTTTAAGGTTAGGTTGCTCATTAGTATATGTTAATAACATTGTAAAGATTCTTGCCCTAATGAATTGCACATCACAGCTGGTATGTTGATCCAGATCATTCTCTACTTTAACACTTGGCAGTTTCCTCAGACTGCTTTCCACTCTGGGTCTTCATTTTTAAGTCTGTCTCTCTCTCTCTCTGTGTGTGGTAAATGCGGGCTTTGGATATACATGGATTTGGAGTTTTGGGCAGGTTTTATGTAATGCATCAATGGCTTGAAGTTTGCTTATCTGGCATCCTATGTACTTTGCAGATAAATACAATTGTGAGGTTGGAGGTGCTTGTGTTTCTAACTACAGCTTGGTAGAGGGAGAGAGCATCTACCATGAAGGCGCTTATACTCGTTGGAGGGTTCGGGACTCGCCTGCGACCATTAACACTCAGTCTTCCGAAGCCACTTGTGGACTTTGCCAATAAACCCATGATTTTGCATCAGGTACTTGATTCATGGCTCGGAATTTTCATTGAATTTCAGCTTCAATTATACTCGAGTTTCAAAACTGGAAAGTGAATCTTTTTTATGAGTGGCCCCTGATAGTAGAACTGGGAATTTAGAGCCATTATTTTAATGAATGTCCAAGAGTTTTGTGAGGGTTGCTGAGAATCTCCTAGAGCCACCAATATAGGTAGATTGGCACCGAAGGCCTTGTTATCATAAAGATTGATATATGATAGGCACTGTGATGAGAGCCAGCAAAGTTCGTGGTCTAAATTGGAAGAGAACTTTTCCCTTTATTTGAGTGGTTGCTTGAAAGAGAAATTCCTTTCCTTTGAAAGGGAAATTTGGTCTGTTTTTTTCCTCGTAGGCCCATGTTGATAAATTGTCAACGTCAAAGCTTTTTTCCAACTAATTTGTATTGGCTCCACGTGGATCACTCACAATATTAATTATTTTGGAAGGAGAGATATTTTGTGTTAGGCATCAAAGTTTTCCTTTATTGGATTGGTTGATTGAAGACAAATTTTTTCTCTTTTCAAAGAGAAATGTGTGCTATTTTTTGTGTAAGTTCTGCAGTTGTCCCAATTACGACTCAATGAAAGAGAGAGAGAGATTTTCGTATTATCTAAGAATTGACGTGAAATTTTTTGTGTATTTTTTGTTGATTATATTATATTAGATCGAAGCTCTGAAAGCTATTGGGGTGACAGAGGTTGTTCTGGCCATCAATTATCAACCTGAGGTACGTAAAGAAATCCGTCTTTTGCTATTTCTCTTTAATCTTCTCTTTTTTTTGTTTTTTTGGGTGCAATTGTAGCTCTCTTTAAATCTTCTCTTCTCCATATGACAAAAGTCTAAGAGAAGTAATCATTTTTTTGAAATCATTGAAGTTACCTTGATAGTTATACCATATATCAGATCTCAAGGAAATAAGTGTTCTAGGCAATCTATCAACGTATAAATCATGACCACGTAAGATGTGCTCCCTAGCATACTTATACTCCCTCGGTCAGAAGACCCACTTTGGAGGATTTTTTTCAATTTTAAAGTACCACCTAAGAATCACTAGATAATTATTCTGGAAAAAAAAAAAAATGAAATTTGAGTTTTCTAATGTTAGATCTCACCATCTAAAAATTGGATAGTTTTTATTCAATATCAAAAAAAAATTTTATCAAGTGCATAGATGATGCTATTAGCAAATTTATTTTATTGAAGTTAATCTATATATTGAGGAGGTTATATCCCAAAATTTTGAGTACTACACTTATTTCTAAGGGGGGAGATTTTACCCGGGGACTAAATGAACATAATACTGCTTGAGTAATGTCTTTAGCCAAATCTATTTTCCCGATCCATCTCTTTCAAAAACCAATTAGTGGTGGCAACTGGTCAGGGTTTGGGTCTAAAAAAAATTATTGGATCTAAACTCGGGCCTAAAAAAAAATTATGGGACCCGGATTTGGATCCGAAGTTATCGGACCTAGACCCAAACCCGACTGGACCAGGACCCAATCCGGTTGTCAGGTCTGGGGTGAAGTCCGGGTCCGGATCCGGGTCCAATTCCCACCCCCACCAACTTATCAATCTGTCTCTGTCAACTACAAATGCAGATGCCCTCTCTCTTTCGTCAAATGAGAATCCAAATTCTCTCTCATCTGTCGGTGAATAGGACAAAGTAGGAAAACATCGTATTGTGTGCCGGCTCACTTTTTGTGGGTTGGGTTATGGCGTTGCAGGTGATGCTAAATTTCTTGAAGGATTTCGAGGCGAAGCTGGGGATAAAGATAACATGCTCTCAAGAGAAGGAGCCTCTGGGCACCGCTGGCCCACTTGCGCTGGCAAGAGACGAGCTGATTGATGAATCAGGGGAGCCCTTCTTTGTCCTCAACAGTGATGTTATAAGCGAGTTCCCCCTAAAGAAAATGCTCGATTTTCACAAGGCACATGGCAAAGAAGCCTCCATTATGGTAACCAAGGTACTGGACCTTTTTACTTTATATTTTTCTATCGCTTTCTTCTAGGTCCCGGAGTCCTTCAAAATTTTGGTCATTTTTTTAAGTTTCTGCATAAGAATAAAGTGAATAGAAATTTTTTGGTAATTCTGTTGTTGTTTTCCAGAGGCATCCTTAGCGTCATTGTAATTTCTTATTATTTAATACAATATCCTAGTTAAATATGTAAAAAAGAATTTTTTAGGAAAAATTACTAAAACCCCTTGACTCAACTTTCTTAAGATCGTCGCCAAACCACTTTTTAAAACTCTATTTTGTTTTGTACTTTCCCTTGTAAAAAGGTCAAAAAATTTATGGCTAGAATACCCCTCTCTCTCTCTCCCGAACTGGATTAAGGAGCTGATGCTGGAGCGGCATTGTGAAATCAATGTGCCGGACTGGTCCGGCACATTTTTGTTGTTGGATCGGACTCATTTTTTGGACCTGTTGCCGGACTAGCACTATGAAATCGATGTGTCAAACCGATCCGACACATTTTGTGTCAATCCAGTACATTTTTTTGTCGGACTAATACGGATTCATTTTTTGGTCGTGCACAAAAAAAAAAACAACAAAAAAAAAGAGGAGTTATAAACATGGGTCAAATGGGGATATTTTGATCCAAAAAAATATTTTTTTGTAACTTTGGAGGCAGTTGTAAAAGAATATAATACTGGGATATTTTTTAGGGGCAAATTTTTTGTGCTTCCCCTATAACATAGAAGTTCTATCTTCTCCCTTATCCAATTGTCCATTCTGAAATGGAGAGCTAAGATTGCCCCAATCACAAGGTCACGTATTTACACTATTTTATTTTTAATTTTTTTTTATAAATTATTTTGACACCAAATTTTGGATGTCTATTCTTCTATTAAACTCGCACTAGCAAAAAATGTAAAAAAAAATATTTTCAATAAAATAAAATGACCAAAATACCCCTGAAAGTTTCAAAGGGTATTTTGGTCATTATATTTAATCAAAAAATTATTTTTAATATTTTTATAGGTGCACCCTAATGAAAAGATGACACATACCAAATTTTATATTCATATAATTTGTATAAAAAACTAAAAATAAAATATTTTGAGACGTCGGATCTAAGATCAAACGGTGAGTAGCTCTCTTTATCAAAATTTGGCAGCTAGATGGTAGGGGGAGGATAGAATTTCTATGCTGTAGGGCAAGCATAGAAACTTTTCCCTTTTTTTACTGTTTTAAAAAGTTTTTTGGGGGATGTTAAGAGTGTTAAGGGGGCTTTTACTAATTGAAAATTGTTTACTGCGGGTTGGACAGCATGACCACATATGTGGTCCAAAAAGTGTAAAGCATCCATCTTAAAGATGGGTGCAAGTAGTTGTCCCATCTAAAAACAATAGAGACTAACCGTCCAAATGTTTTCTTATTACAATAATTATTTTTAATTTTTAAAATTTACTTATTTTTTCATATTCATGATCTCCATCAAAAATTTACTTTTTTTTTTTCATATTCATGATCTCCATCTTAGAGATTACATGTCTTTAAAAATTAAGTCTAAAAATCATCTCAAAAATAGATTTATTAATAGGCTTGGCCACATAAAAACCAGATCCATGCTGAATAGAGGACTAAGATTGCCCCAATCACAATATCATATCTTTATACTGTTTTATTTTAATTTTTTTTTACAAACTATTTTAATACCAAATTTAGTAAAACTAATTCTCTATTAAACTCGCACTAACGAAAAATATTTTCAATAAAATAAAATGACCAAAATACCTTGAAAGTTTCAAGGGGTATTTTGGTCATTATATTTTATTGAAAAATTATTTTTAATATTTTTTTATAAGTGCGCCCCAATGAGAAGATGGCACGTATCAAATTTCATATTCATACAATTTGTATAAAAAAAAACAAAAAATAAAATACTTTGAGACGTCGGATCTAAGATCAAACGGTGAGTGGCCTCTTGATCAAAATTGAACGGCTGGATGGTAGGAGAAGTTGTATGTTGTAGGGGAAGTATAGAAACCTTTCCCAATAAAAAAAAGGCGTTGTTGTGACAAATGTTTAAAAACATAGTTTGCACATGATTTGAGGGGCTCCCGAAATTGAGTCAGACTCAGCGAAGTTTGTACAAGTTATGGTACTAAGATATGGGAACTAGCCTAGTGTGGCCATTCCTGCAGCACCTTGTTGCATCCGAGTAGACTCAGCCGATTTTTTAAACACTGGTTCATACTAAATTGCATGCATAAAAAATATGAGAAAGGTGGAAAAGATGCTCTTGATAAAATCAATCGCACAAGAGTTGTTGTGTATATAGGTGGACGAGCCCTCAAAATATGGGGTGGTGGTGATGAATGAGAAGACAGGCCAAGTCGAACGCTTCGTTGAAAAACCCAAGATTTTTGTCGGAAACAAAATCAACGCCGGCATCTATCTCCTTAACCCCTCTGTTCTGGACCGGATCCCTCTCAAGCCCACCTCTATAGAGAAACAAATCTTTCCCCAAATTGCCCTCGACAAGGAGCTCTATGCCATGGTTCTCCCGGGCTTTTGGATGGACATTGGCCAGCCCAGAGACTACCTCTCAGGTAAGAATCACCGCAACGACAAGTGTGTGCTATGATCCATACGACCATCGGAAAGTTATGGTTGTCGGTGTCATCACCGTACAATGGATGGATGGACAGTGATGAGAGATTGGGAGCCCTTGGACAACAGATGAGCCAAGCCAGGGATACTCCTATTATCTCTCAATAACAGTCCATTCATTGATTGGTTGGCGGCTGTATGGCACTTAAAAATGGCTTGTCTACGATCATATGGATCGTAAAAAACTTTTTCATGGAAAATTATGATTGGTATATGCCCTCATAAGGAGTATGATATACATAAGATACATTTACTCTCTCAGGTAGAGAGTAAATAGCTAGTAAATTTGAAGACCCCAAATTATGGGATGTAACCTCAAACTAGGAACTATAAGAAAAAATTGGGAATTTATCAAATAGCAATTGTTTCATGCGGGTTGGACCGCATTTCTACAATATGCGGTTCAGAGGTATAAAGCCTCCATCTTAAAGATGGATGCAAATAGGTGGTCCATCTAAAAACAATGGTAGCTAACGGTTCAAATGTTTTTTTAATGTAATTATCATTTCGAGTTTTCAAAAAGTTTTGTTTTTTTCATATTCATGATCCATAATTTAAAGATTATATATTCTCAAAAAATTAGTATCCAATTATATTTAAGATATATATTTATTGCCAAGCCTGCATTTCTACAATATGCTGATTGGCTGCATGCTAACCGCCTCCTTTATCAAATTATACTGGAGAGATGAATTATTCAATGTTTTACTAATATCATTTTTATTTAATTTCAAAAAGTGCATCAAAACACTCATGATCATGAGTTCGAAAAGGTGAAAATGGGTACGACGTTGAGTAGATGATACGATCAGGTGTATTTATATACCCTTTGTATATACTTGAAGAAATTAGTGTGAAAAGACTAATGCATTATGATTGAACGAAGAGAATCTAAGTTTTGGATCACCATATATAAGCATAGAGAAACTCAATTTATTTTTTTTTGGTTTTTGAAATGCTCATTTGTTGATTCTAAAGCGATCCCTCCTGAAATTCTAGGCAAAGAAAATCATCCCTAGTAATTCTTTTGTCTAAGCGAATAAGTGCATGGTGTCTGAGGGAGTACATGTACAGATTACTCCTGGCTGAATACACTATAGCGCTCTTTGCCTAAATTTTTTTTTCTAAAATATATAGGTTAGTTTTGTTATATTGGAGGTTCCTATTTGCACCCAAATTTTTATTAATGCACCCATGTAGTTGATGGATATTCTAGCTTTTTTTGTAGCTCTTTAGGTGGGAATACCAAAAGAATTTGGTGAAAATACAGACCCTCAACTAATCCCAAATATTTCTAATTGCATTGTAACGAAAATGAATACATTACAGCAACTGCCGTTAAGACATCGCCCTACCCTTTGTAAGTCCGTTATGACTGTTTTTTAAACTAACATTCAGAAGAGGACAACTGATTTTTAAGCCATTTTTACAGGCCTGAGGCTCTACTTAAACTCTCTCCGCAACGTTGGCTCCCCGAAGCTCGCATGCGGGGTCCACATAGTGGGCAATGTGCTAATTGACGAGAACGCCCAGATAGGCGAGGGCTGCCTCATTGGCCCCGATGTGGCGGTGGGCCCCGGCTGCGTGGTTGAGAGTGGAGTCAGGCTATCGAGGTGTACGGTCATGAGGGGAGCACGTGTGAAGAGGCATGCTTGTGTGACAGGGAGTATCGTGGGCTGGCACTCCACTGTGGGGCAGTGGGCTAGGGTTGAGAACATGACAATTTTGGGGGAAGACGTGCACGTGGGGGATGAAGTTTACAGTAATGGTGGGGTGGTGTTGCCACACAAGGAGATCAAGACTAATATCAACAAGCCTGAGATTGTTATGTGACCTTTTATATGTGTGTTTCTTTCTTCTTTTTTATGCTTTTTTAATTTTTTTAAAAATTTTTTTATTTTATTTTAATGTTTTAAGCTAGGTATGTGCTTAATTGTTTGTTCTTTGTAGGGTTCTTGAGTTGGTGATTTGGGCTGTGCTAGAAATTTCTCAACTCGTGGTTGTAGGTCTGGTTTATTTTAGTTTTCTTTAGAGGTAATTTATTTGTTGGTTTGTATGTGTTTAATGTATTTATTTGTTGATTTGTATTTGTTTTTTGGGGTTGCAAGCTTTTGTTTTGTATAGGTGGTACTCTTATATTGTGGGGAGGAAGGAAATGAATAAATTGTTTGTAAATGTCTTCTGGCGGATGATGTATAATCCAATGATTGAAAATTGCCTATCTGTTCAAAAATTGCCCAAGTCGGTTCTGGATTGTTGTCACATGATTTTGGTTTCACGAATTATGTGGTCATCTTGATTTTCCAATGTTTCGCGTTTATTGTACTTTGTTTGTTAAACAAAGATTGTGTTGAAAATAACCCAAGTCGCACAGGCCGAATCAGGAAGAGACCTTGTCAAGTTGGTGATCCATTCTGATTTCTTAAAGAATGCTTATCTGTTGCTTTTATCTGTTCTCATCAAGTTGGCGATCGATTCCAATGTCTTTATGAAACACTGCTTTCATCTGTTGTCATGCTCGTGTTTGGCGTCGACCGAAAGTTCTCTCTCTGAATAATGTTTTGGTTAAGGACTGTATACACAAAGGTAAACAATCTCGTCGGATAATTTCTTATTAAAATGTATGGAAATTTGATCGAAGTGACAAAAGAAACAATCTTGGATTTGCACATGTAACTGTACTTAATAATATTTTCAGTAAAACAAAGTGGATTATTTGGGATCCATGGCCATTGATTTGCACATGCACCCAGCCTAAAACCTCTTAGGATTCTTTGAGGTCCATCCCACGATCATGCTTTAGCAGACAACCTAGTTAGGTTTGGTATCAGAGATTAGGATTACCCAGGGAAACTAGGGCTTAATTCAAGGTTTATAAAACCCAAGTGAAGTGTAAGGAACCTCTTTAACAGCGAAGCACTTTTAAAAAAAAAAACCACTCAGGTTTGATCAATCACCATTTCAACTGATTTTGAATATTTACCAATTCTCAAAATAAAAAGACATTTCTAAATCCAAAAGTTGGCCGAAAACAGGGTACACTTTAATTGTTCAGCCTAGTGATTTAAAAACCAGCAATCCATATATGCTGTTCTGTTCGCAGGTGATTTCAACCCATTGACCCCTCTCGGATACTGTCGAGCCCAATATTTTCAACCCATTATGTTAGGATCCGTGAATAAGTCCTAGCTGGTTAGGGAACTTTTAGGAATGATTTGTTAGTTTAACGTATTGTCAGATTTTTTATCTTGTTAGTTTGACTTATCATCTTTGATTAGGTTGTTATTCTCTATGTTTTAAATTATTGGTGAATAATAAAGGAATGTGTGTGGATTTTATGTTAAATTCATCAATGCATTGTACACACTAGGTGCATGTTCTTGCTCACTGAGTGAAGACTTTATCAGATACTATCAGAGCCAGCATCCCGGATATGCCCAAAGCTGGCCAAAAGGTTCAGAACACGCATGGGATGGAAGAAAAAATGGCTAAGTTCGAAGGAGAAGTGCACCAATACTCTGGCGTGCTATAGGAGATAAGTAAGACCCTTACTATGAGCCTCCAATATAAGCAACTAGCACCTTCAATGTAAAAGATGCAACAGAGTGGTCAAGCAAACGAAGCGAGAGGACCAAGACAGATGAGCCAAATGGAGGGATGTTTCACATCGGCGAGGGTAGAACCCCAATCTAAACCTAATACACCCGTTTAGATTTTCCAAAGTTTAATGGTGATGATCCAGCCGAGTGGATCTACCGTGTGGAGCTTCATATTCCAGAATGTGACAGACAACATAAAGTTCCATTGGTGCCCTTCCACGTGGAAGGAGACACAGTTCAATAGTACAAGTGGTATGAAAAGCCACAAGCAATACTGACATGGATGGATCTTGTTAAAGTTCTCTACTTCCATTTTGGTCGAACAGAATATGGAGATTTATATGCGGCCCTTTCTAAATTACAATAACGGAGGAGCATTTCAGGAATATCAAACCCATTTTGAATGGTTGGCAATCAGGTGGATGAGTGGACAGAAAACATTTTGATCGGCTACTTTATCGGGGGACCTAAAGGAAGAATTGAGATCGAGGTGTATATGTTCCAGCCCACAACCTTAATGGCCACTATCGGCTTCACACATCTGCAAGAAGAAAAACTACAACACCTTAGCCTCAAGAAAAAATACGAATATAACTGGTGGAAGGCCACCATACCCGTAGTGACAGCTTCTAAGATGGGAACCCCTACGATTGAGAAACTCACTTGGGCCAAGAGGAAGAAGCATAGAGACAGAGACCCCTGTCATAATTGTGACAAAAAGTGTTCTTCGGGCCACATGTGTAAGTCTCAGCAACTGTTTACGCTGGATGGCGACGTCAACTGGGAGGCAGATGATCATGTGAGGTAAGGAGTGAGTGCTTCCTAAGTTTCCAAACTTGAGAACAAGGTTGATTTGAAAAAGGGAGTTGACTGTTAGGATCTGTGAATGAGTTCCAACTGGTTAGGGGACTCGTAGGATTGTTTTATTAATTTAACTTAGTGTATGATTCTTATTTTGTTACTTTGACTTATTCTTTGATGAGTTTGTAATTTTGTATTATCATAAGATTACGTGATCCGGTAAGGATGGGCTTTTTCACTATTTAGAAGTGCATTATTCCACTTTTGACGTTCATTTCCCTACTTAAACAATTTTGGGATTTTATTTAGGATTAAAAGTCAAATATGGGATTTCCTCCTTGCCAAAATTGCATTCTAAGGTCACATCCCAAAAATAAAAAAATCTGCATATTATATGGGATTGATATTGATATTGATAAGTTTCATAAGTTAATTAGGACATTTATTGAAGTCCAACTAAATTAAGATTCTGGGTTATATCCTAAGTTTGAGGTATCTATCGAAAGCTTTATATTTTTATTTGGTATTAATTATATATATATATATATATATAGGAAAAGTCTTCCCATTGCCTACATGCGAAATGAACTGTGATTTCGCCTACCATCATCACTATCCAAAGTTCATCGCATGGTCACGATTGTCCGGTAGTATTTTATTTTTCATTTTTTTTTCTACAAATCGGAATGATCTGAAATTTGGTGCGTGTGTATATCTTAGTAAGGTGCACCTAATAAGAATGTCCAAAAAATAATTCGAGAAAAACAAATTGACCAAAATACCTCTAAAACGTTTGGAGGGTATTTTGGTCAATTATTTCATGTATAATATTTTTTTGATATTTTTCGTAGATTCGTCTATTTTTTATGAACATACGCTCCAAATTTTATATCATTCCGATATGTAAAAATAAAATAAAAAATAAAACACTATCGGACAATCGTAACCATGCGATGAACTTTGGACGGTGATAAGGATAAGTGAAATCAATGTTCATTTTTTC
>NW_006498806.1:7920299-7950628 GCF_000471905.2 Amborella trichopoda | reverse complement strand
GCACATAAGGAAGGGAAAGAGGCTCCAAGATAATTGATCCATCTGGTAATTGAAAGCCAACTACTACTTCAAAGGCATGCCTTTATTTCAGGGCTTAAAGCAGTTTGAATTTTTTTCTAAAAGCATCTCTTTACATGTACATTTACAACACATAATATATATATATATATTTATAATAATAATAATAATAATAATATAATATATGTATATTATATAATATGCATACATTATATATTATAATATATAATATATGTTATAATATAACACAATATATTATATAATATATATATATATTATAATAGAGAAAAAAGGCTTTTTGGAAAGGGGAATAAAAAATATACAAGAACTTAACCATAAGGGAAAGAAAAAAGAGAAAAATTATAAGACATTATACAGCATCCACATAACAAATCATAATGCTTTCTCATCTTGGCAATAAATGCACTTAACAGAGAATTTAGCATGAATACCAGAAGATGTGCACCAAAAGAGCTTCCAAAGATAAAGAGGATGCCCCCAATTCCCTTCAAAGCAATTTCTGCGGCAACCAAATGCTTAATCTGAAAAAACAAACAGATGGGTATCAAAATAATGAAAGTTCAAAACCCAGCTGTACAGGTAATCCTTTGATACTATGACCCTCCAAACTACTAAGCTCGAGGGTAGAAACCAAGGCTGACTGCTGCTCCTAAAACATAAACAAAAGAAGCCATATTCACCTCAATTTCCGGCACTTGAAACCCAAGGGAAGATGTCACGTGATTTTTTACGAGTGAATATTTGGGTTCCAATAGCTTTACAGCAGGTCCACCATCATCAGCGAATTCATTGAACCTGAAAGAATAACCATCACATTTACACAAATGAATTCAAGCTATCTATGAATATTCTGTGTAATAACTATTAAGTAATCATAGCAGGACTGTTTTAATCCACCAAAGGCTGTGTGTTTGAACAACTAAGGAACAGGCGATGCTCCAACCATCGGTTTGCAAATTCCAAGTTCTAGGAGTAAGATTAGATACATATGGTTTATGAGAATTGAGCACGTCTAAACTCTGATCCCTTGCACATGTAAGCAAGAGTAAAATGCATATGAAAGTTTATGGGAAATTTGTACTAGATCTAGCAAGTTCAGAACTTCAGATTGTTTCTTTCTCTTTGACACAAGTAGGTCGCCTCCAACAAAAGCGTAATGCCTCACAGTTGATCCCAGGCACTGAGGTTTCTTTGTCATGAGATTGAAGTATTTACTCAAGCAAGAATATGACAACAACCAGTAGGGTCGAACCTATGCAATTTCTTTCAAAATGATCATCCCATCGTGTAAAACACAAATTTCACTACTGTATTTACCAGTGACTATATAAAATCATTACGTAATGACATTTCTTAGTTGTAAAAATATCTGAAGGTTTGGGGTATGGAATACCTAATCACTAACCACCCCAAATGCTAGAGATGATGCCCACATGCGTTTAAGGTACAAAGGTCAATCCAAAGTCAGTGCTGACAATTATGGCATCTGATATTTTTACAATAACCTCACTTCACAAAGATCAAACGTTCAGTAGAAAGAACAAGTTGATACCTTGCTTAGGGCGACACAGTGTCTCCTCGTCAATAACCGTCAGTCATTGGTTGAAATGCATATCACACAGTGCATCTATTTTCTTTAAATTCATTTTTTATATTGTCAACTATGATATAGGAAAGCAATGGAAATGTCAACACCAAAATTACAATCATGTATCAATAAGAGTAGCATCACTTAAATTTTCTTGATGAACACCAAATGCATTTTACACATAAATTATCTCGTTCATATCGTATAAACCCCTATACAAGGAGTAACATCAATGTCATATCAAGAAAATACCAAAATTAGAGAGTAGTATTAAAATTCACAACCTTAAGTGGGCATCAATAAATATAGTACTAATTAATTCCAACAGTAATGTTCAGCAGAAATGCCACAGTATCCACCCCAGATACAGTTTTTTGTGAGTTGCTGTAAAATTCGCCGAGTTTGCAATAGTCTCTTGCAAAATTAGTAATAATCTAGAATCAAGAAATAAAAGAGAATATTCCATGAGCTAAAAACTCAAACAATAAGGACGGTCATCATCATCATTTTAGCCTTTTCAATATTAATTGGGACCGGCTACGTGAATCCCGGTTCTCCATTATGCAATAAAGATCATATCCTCAGTGAGGCCATAAGTCCCCATATCTTTTCCGACTACTCTCAACCACGTCCTTTTGGGCCTACACCTTGCCCTTTTTCAGTCCTTCCACTTGAATAAAGAGGGTTCAAGAAGGATGTTCCAGAAGAGAAGTTGAATCCAGTCCCTCAGTGTTACAGCAATCCACAGTCCCACCATAGGA
This sequence comes from Amborella trichopoda, assembly GCF_000471905.2. The sequence goes on along the minus strand of NW_006498806.1, from coordinate 7,948,240 downwards.
AACAACAAAAAATATACGCACCAAAGAAAAACTAAATGAAAACAGAGGATCTGAATATATGGACAAAGAAGTCGTCACCATAGCTTCCCACCATAGATGAACTAATGTATGGGAAGAGAGAGAGAGAAAGGGAGGGAGGGATAAAGTGAGATCTGCAGTAAACAAGGATCAAATCCGTAAGCAGAGTGACGGCTTAGACAAGGAGAGAAAGAGAGGGATGGATTAGAGATAGAAAAAACTCTTCTTATTTTTTTGACAAGGTTACATAGGAATGGAACTTGAGACGTTGTGCTAGCCTCTACCCTCTTGACCCACCCCATTCCTTAAAAAAAACTCGTATTAATGAACAACGATGAGCAGTTTATCATGTCCTTCAAACCCAACGCTCATGTGAGAGAGAGCGAGCCCAAACGCGAGCCACAGAGAGAGAGGAATCTCATACATAACTTAGAAATCAAGCAAAAAGATCAATACAATACAAAAGTGAAGAATACACAATAGACCTAAGATAAGATTAACATAGGAACCCTTTTACATCGAAAGAACATGAATGAAGTCATCTGAAACCAGTATATCTAATCTTAGCACAATATTACTAAAATAAGATAAACAAACAACAAATAAGTCACTCTTCAAAAAACAAATCACTGGGCTTCCATTTGGTAACTCAAGCCATTCTTTCTCAGTTCTCACCTTTGCCAAGCAGCAAGTATAAAAATCGAAGAGAACAAAACTCTCCCTGCGAATGATATGAATCCCATTTCCGCCTAACCCTTTCCAGCAAAAACCGCTTCAAATTCTAACCAAATGTCTCCAAATTCCGGCACAAACGAACCACACCTCAAATAAATTCGGTTAAGGTCCCTTCCAAATCCGGCCAAAAACCCTAAAACCAGCAAAGTCCGGCCAAATTTCCGCAATCGGCCGGAAACCTCCTTTCCGGCGAAAACAAGCTAAATCTCGGGCTTTGACAAACCCTAGATCTGCGATTTGAAAGGCGCAAGCGAAAGCCTAGATCTCCATCAAAGGGAGGGAGAGAGAGTTTGTGTCGAAAAAGGAGTGAGGCCAAGTGCACTTCTCAGCGAACTCCACGCCTGTGTGTCCTTGGCACAGATCTCGACTTCTTTTCCGGCATTTGTAGGGGCGATTCGGTGGTCCGGCCCCTTTGTTTTATTGAAATTCTAATATCCTGACCGTTGATTTTGTCGGGGAGCGATGGATCTGGCGGCTGGGATCTATCGGCCACGTTGCAAGGTCAGTGTCTGCCCTTTCTCTCACGCGAGCGACTTTAATTGCCACGACTGTCTGTCAACTGTTTCCGAAATATCGACAGCACCCCTGCTTTGAATATGACCGTTTTGTACCTGGTCTCTTCATTGACATCAGAGGGGCTATTTTTTTTTTTTTTTTTTTTTAAATTTTTGTTTTATTTTATTTTATTTTTATTTTTTAATTTTTTTTTTTTATAGATGAGGTTTTTATAAAGATTAAGCTTTATGAAAACAAAATAAAGCCCTACCTTAAATCCTTGTTTGGAAAATAATTTCTGTAAAAAAAAAGAAAAAAAAAAAATCTTCATAATAGTTTTAAAATCAATTTCCAATACTGATAGTCAATTTTTAAATTAAAAAACTATGCAGATCTTGTAGATCTATAAATATTTATTTTTATGTTAAGTAGACAGTCTAGATAATTTGTTGCAATATATATTATTTTTAAAACTTAAAATTCTTTTTTTTTTTTTGGCAACATTAATGTTCAAGCTGAGATGATCAATATAAAGGCTTTTCAATATTTAAATAATAATTTTCGATGAGCTATGAGCTGAGGCCTTACTTACTTTGATTGGCCCATGGCCCTATCAAAACATTTCCTTTTTTTTTATGAAGTTTATCATTTTCACCTTCTTATAAATAAAACGTCACTCCATATGGGAAGTTGCATGGAAATTTCCTGCGACTTTCTCTTTTATTTTTTATTTTTTAAAAGGTTAAATAAACTTTATATATAATAGTGGGTTAGAAGGATGTGAGAGTGCCTCATAAGGGCAAATTTTTTCTTTTTATTGAGCACATATATTGTGCACTTGCAGGAGCAATGTTGTACATCTGCTCACAGTTAAAAAGTCCCATCTAGGAGGGTTTTTTTAGTCTAAAATTTTGGGAACTATCTAAGAATGACTAGTTAATTATTTTTCAAAAAAAAAATTAAATTTTGAATTTTTTTAATAGTTAGCTCTTTTAAAATTTGAAATGTCTCTGTTCAATATTGAGACATTGTTATTTTTAGTATATAAATAATACAATTTGGAAAATTGTTTTTACTTAGGTTAGTTTATGAGTTGAAGATGTTATATCTCTATGAGTTGAAGATGTTATAACTCCATAATTTGAGTCTTACTCTAAGCTTTACCTGAGGAAGTAGGTGGACTACACTACTGCAGGAATATAAAATATTTTGCCTTATTTATTTATTGCTTTCTCTTAGGGGTTGGGCTTATGGGAAGTAACATGAAAATTACCCCTACAATATTTGATGGCCCCCCATATTTTTATATTTACAGATCGTGTATTTAATATTTTTGCAAAGAAGTTAGTACTTAATATCACTACTTAAAGAGAGTTGACACTTTAATCTTTTATATTACTTCAATTGCAACCACAAACCATTAGAAGGGGACTTCTGAGCCTTTTTAGGGTTAGTAGGAAAAGTGAAGCAATTCAGTGTTTTGACCAATTGGAAAAATATTTTCTAATTTTTTTAAAAAATAACATTAATAAAATATAAGCATTAAAATATATTAAAATAACAAAAAATTAAAAGATAACAAAATACTTATGTGTTTCGGCCAAAGAGGCCAAATCAGACTGAAACAAAGACATTGAAGTTTTGTTTCATTTCAGTCTAGGCCAAAAATCTAAAGACTTCGGCTTTCTTTAGCCAGCAAAGAAAATCTAATAACATTGGAGAAAACACAAAAATATCACGTAGAGCATTATTTGCAATGAAAATGCATAAATAAAATAAAAATTGCTCGACTAACCATTTATCTAAGGTAAATATTATATGAGTAAGGGGATGCACGCCTTCTTTGTGCATCAAAATGTTCATCTTTAAAATGGACATTAAGAAAAGTGTGCCCAACTAAACTTTGGAATGAACAGGTGCAATAAAATCTTAAAAAAAAAATTAATAATAAAAAATAAAAAAACACTTTGCAAATTATTATTATTATTATTATTTTCAAAACCACGATCATTATGATGTAGATTGTAGATCCCTAAAAATTTGGACCTAAATTTCATATCTAGGATAGATTTTAGAGTGGGACACATCTATGAGTCAACAGTGAGCAATCCTTCATCTAATGTCAATTTTTAAGTCATTACCGTCACCATTTGAACCTTATCCTAATTATTGAAAGGGAGTATATACAATGACACCATTTACTTTTAGAATAGGGACGTCACAATTACTTACAACCATATGATGTGAAATCTGATAGCTTGAGTTTGTCACAAAATTCTAGAATCTTTTTTTAAAAAAACTTTGAGCTTGGTCAATAAAATAAATGCAGCCACCCAATTTCACATCCAATGGTCAAGACTTATTGTGACCACCTTGTAGCAAAAGTAAATACTCTCATTATATATTTTCCCTTATTTAAAATACAATTATAAATATCTGTTGATACTTTAGTTAAATTTGGGTAACTTTTTGAATCATAGTGTAGTAAAATATTTCAAATATATGTAATAAGCAAATTTTTTGCATGAGGAAAACGTATACAAAAAGACCATTTACTTTTCTTACAAGGAGGTGACAAGTACTCTTGTCAGTTAGATTTTAAATCAGATGGTTGTAAGAGTGTCATTGACTGAATTCAAAGTTTAAAAATAATTTTTAAAACTTCGTAAAACATTTCAAGCCATCCAATTTAACATCTAATGACTAGGATTAGTTATGACCTCTTTGTAACAAACATAAAGGGTCGCATTATAATCCCTTGAAAGAGTCACGGGTTAATGGAGGAAAATTTCCAATAGAACATATTTCTTGCTATAAAAGATGTCGTTAGCATGTGGCCAAACCCGCACATGGAAAAATGTGGGCCCCTTAATAAATTTATTTTTGAAATAGAATTTGATCCTAATTTTTAGAGAATGACATTGTTAGTATTGTAGAAATACGAGCTTGGCAATAAATATATTTTTTTAATATAATTTGATCCTAATTTGTAGAGAATATAATATCTTTAACATGGAGATCATGAATATGAAAAATAAATACATTTTGAAAACTAAAAAATTAATTATATTAAGAAATTTGGACCATAGGTACAATTATTTTTAGATGGATTTATACGTCTAAACCACATATTGTAGAAATGTGGTCCAGCCCGAACGAAACAATCGTTCTTTAGAGAATATATAATTTTTAACATGAAGATCATAAATATAAAATAATAAATAAAATTTAAAAATTATAAATAATATTTATATTAAAAAAACATTTAGACGGTCAATTTCAATTGCTTTTGATAGACCACCTGCTTGCATCCATATTTAAGATGCATGGTTTATGCTCTTGGACCATAAATGCCGTCCAGCACATTGCTCATTACATAAACCTATTTGGCATGAAAAACTGGCACCAGTACAACCCATTCACGTGGAGCCAAGATAATATGAATTTTATGTATACAATGAGTTCTTACTACAGGCCTATTGTGCACTTCTTCCCTTGCATGAAAGGGCAAACTTAGGATGATCTATTAGATCTGAAAATTTGGATCTATTTTAGCATCAAAAAAATTAAAAATATATACATTTTATTTTGAGCTACTAAATACTTAGATATGGCCTAATTATTTACATACAATGCATTCAAATTTTTTGTTTTCCCGGACTAATTGCTAGGTTTATGGGTGGCAATAGACCCAGATCTGACCCAGGACCTAACGGTTAGACCCGACTCAAGTATGGGTATTGGGTCAAAAAACTGAACCCAGCCTGTCGGATACATGTCTAAATCTTGGACTTGAACACTATTCGAGCCTGGGTCCAGGTCTGGGCCCCACTTTAATTTTTCGAGTCCCAATTTATAAAATGCATTTAAATATATTTAAAAATATAAATATTTTGATTTTTAGGTCGGATCCTGGTCCATGCCCAGGTCCGGCTGTTGCCACCCCTAGCTAGATCGAGGATGATATATCCCAAAACTTGAGGTCCAAAAAATATTACTAGATAGGGAGTGAATGAATGATGTGGTTAAGCCAAGAAGGAGATTGATTTATTGGCCCGCGGAGGTGGACAACATTTTAATTGGGTGTCACAAGGTAGTATACCCGAGTTTTTTAATTTTTTAAGTGTCACTTGATTGTGGAGTTTATTTTCGTAGGAAAAGTTTACAAATAAACGATGTACTTTTGGTAAAGGATGTCACAGTCATCATTTTTCAAATTGGTGTGGTGAGAATGTCATTGATTAGATTTAAAATTCATAAAAAAAAATCTAGATTGTCCAATATTTTGATATATGATGGCTAAAAGTATTTGTGACCTCGTTGTAACAAAGATAAATGGTCTTATAAAATCCTTTTTTCATATGCACTTTACATATGCGTTCGTTGTTAAGTAATACAAAGCAAAAACTCAACATTTTAAAGAGAAAAGGAAAAAAAAAGGAATGGTTGTTTCTAAAAATATAACATCCCAAAACTAAACAAAGGCTTTTTTTTGTGGAGGGCAAGGTCTATGAAGAACTCAAAATCTTTTCTTCATCTTTCTTTCTTTTTTTTTTTCTGTTTGTTTTAAAAAAAATCATTAAAGTGATGGTTAAATTGATCTTAAAGATTTTTCTTAAAAAAAATCCTGCCAAATAGGTATTTCGCCTGAGGGGGCAAGTGTACAATATGCTCTCGCAGGAGGATAACATAGATTATCCCGCCACCAGTAAACTAGAGTATATAGTTATTTCTCCTGTTTATTTGCAGTCGTCTATAGAAGACAAACGCAGTTTCACTTTAAAATTTAGACTCAATATGCAGATCTATTTGTAAACTTCGAGCTTGTTTATTGTTTATTCTTATTTAATGGAAAAAGTTTATATAAGGTTAACATATTAAAATATAGAATTAAGGTGTACCTCTTAAATCCTTGGGAACAGGTTGTGTTGATGTTGAAAAAACATGTAGTTGATCATATCAACATCAATATGTATAGATATGGATAAAGAAAGAGATTTTAAGTCTTAATAATAGTTTTTCTTGCAATACATTATCTAGACTGTCCATTTTCAAAGTTTTCATATGTTTATAGATCTGCTTGATTTGAACTATTTTTGAAGTTTGAAATTTTATAGTTAGAGAAAAAAATAGATTTTCATACCATCTAAAAATTTTCGACACCAAAATTGCATCTCATGATAAAATTTAGGGCTGCAACTTACTTTGATTGGTACCTTAAAAGGATAAAAATTGGTAGCTTCATTATCCAACTCACAAAATGGTAGAGTTTCATTTTTTGAACACACACCCAAACTGGGGTATAAAGTGGGTGACATTTCAAGTAAAGCTAGTTCACCAAAAATAGTTAAACAGGGCCAAAATCACGATTCGCAGCATCCAAACGAGGCCTTATTATACAAGCCCACACCTCCTTCCCCATCCTTATTTTTAGTCAAGGCTTTCTTTTCTTCATTTTATTTTCCTTCTTTTGGGGTTTAATGGCCGTTGTTTTATCACTCTTTCATTCACTCAATGAAATTTCGTTACCAGTTTAAAAAAAAATTAAAAAAATACTTAGTGAATAATTTTTAGTATGTCAATAAAATATTAAACTTATGTCTAAGAAGGGTTAGGACTTTAAACTTTTTTTTAACCCGTCTCAAACTCGGATAAAGGAGGTTGGTTGTGTTAAATAAACAACCAACATAAAACTTTACGACAGCTTTATTATGATGAATCTGAATAAAATTTTGGACTTAGAAGCTACACCTTTAGATATTAAATAGTAGAATGGTGTAAAGAGTAAAAATTATATTGGGCACTCCAAAAGTCAAATGCGTGTAATGGGTGGTGAAGACCTCTTTTTGTAGTCTTTAACTTTTTGGTGTGAAAATCTAAACGAGTAAATATTCTATTTGGAAATTGATCCCATAATCCAACACACATAGGATAGTAGTAAGGTTGTTGTTTCGATTAATAAATTATTGGTTAGTTGTTTGGTGAAAAAAAGTAGATGCCTGTTTGTTTTGACCATTGACCCTTTGAATATGAATATTTGATTTGGAGTTGGTAGTAGGTGGTGCAAACATTTGGCAAGGTGAGTGGCCTAGTCGGCTAGTAGGGTTCGTGAATGGCTATGCATAATATTGTGAACATGGTTTGTAGGATCGGACATCCACCAAATTGGTGAAGGGCTGTAATAGATCAAAACTGGTTTGACAGCGGGTTGAATTGGTGGAATCAAATTTTAAAAAGAAAAACAAGAATAATAGTTTAAACTTTTAAAATATATTAAACAAATATTTTCAATTTCGTTTAGTTGGTTGATCAATTGGGTAGTTTGACTGGCCAAAACACATCAAATATTAATTTTGATGAGTTTTCGACTAATCCAGGTTCTTGCTTTAAACCTAATCGGCCAAGGCTTTGTCTCCCCTTTTACCCAAACAATAACATTGATCGAGTTACCTCCAACAATGTAATGTCTATTAAGTTCTATAAGCAGTTTCAATCCATCCAATAAACCTCTAGCTTCTACCTTGTTCATTGTTTTTGTACAATATAGACCATAAGAAGTATAAATATGTTTGCCCCTATGGTCCCTAATGATACCACCAAAGCCTGCAGGACCTGAATTTTCATATGAACTAATATAATTTCCATGGTCAATATTGGAACATGGGTTGATTTGGAGAATTTTATCTGCTCAACAGTGAAAAATATGTTTGGGGCATTTTATGCACTCCAAACCATTTTCCCTGCATCAAAGATGAATAAGAATGCTTTGAGAGTTTTGGGGTCAAGATAAATTAAAGAGCACCTATACTATGCTCCTATAGGAGCATACTGTACACATACTCCATCAGGTACAACATATGAAGGTTTGGGAACCACCTAAAAATCACAAGGTGATTATTTAAAAGAAAACAATGGAATTTTGAGATTTCTATACTTAGATCTCAGCCCTAAAAATTATGATGTTCTATTCAATCGAAAGACATGATTTTTTTTATTTTTATATTTTCAAGTACATGAGTGCCGTTTGAGAAAATTTTGTTTTTGTTGAGATTAGTCTATGGGCTGCAGAAGTTATACTGAAAGTTTGAGTCCTAAGAGTGCTCCTAAATTGAGTTTTACCCGAGAGTGTAAATAGACAACATACTTCTACAGGAGCATCAAATATTTTAGCTAAGCTAAAATAACTTTTTGATATTTTAGCTAAGCTAAAATAACTTTTTGAAATCCGTGGCGCCAGACCACTCATGATATGGTTTAACTGTAAGGGGCAATATTTTACTAAAGATAATTACATCAAACCTTACAACATCTATCATAAATAACAAAAAGTTAGGTTGTTTGGTGCAGAAATCCATCCAACCTATTCATTCTCCTTCTAATTTCAATAAGGCCGACGTGGGGCTGGGGTCGTGGTGGTAGCACCCCACATCTTAATAACCACATTGTAGTTTTAATTTCTACCGCGAATATACTAGTACTTTAAAAAAGCCAAATCCTAATCTACTTGAAAAAAATGGGTAGGGGTTGTCTTCCCCACTGAATTACCCTTAAAAAAAAAAAAACAAAAAAACAAAAAAAGCCAACATGGGAACCAACAGAATGAACTTAAATGTCGCCTACTTGAAAGTTGTAACCATAATGACATAATGAGGCAAGAGCACTTATGCTATACTTCCATGGGAGCATATGTTGTACATGTACTCTCTCAAGCGGAAAATTTATTTGAGAAGATTTTTGTTTTTTTTGAAAAAGTTTATATAAGGGTGAGGCCCTAAACAATCAAATTACGATGCACCTCAAAAATTTAAAAGTTTATATAAGGGTGAGGCCCTAAACAATCAAATTAAGGCTCACCTAAAAAATTTACTAGAAGAGGTTGCTTTGATGCCCAAAACTCCTCAAATCGATCATCTCGACCTCAAGATGCATGGACATGAGGAAACATGGATTTTGAGTTTTGGAAATGGTGCATCATGTAATGCACTATCTGGACTGTCGATTTTCAAGATTTTCGATTGTTTGTAGATCTGCTAGATCTATACTATTTTAAACTTTAAATTTATAAATTTAGAGATGAAAATAAATTTTTAGGCTATCACAAAGATTTTCAATAATGAAAAAATATCTTTCGACACTCTTTGAAAGTGTACCTTACTTTGATTGTTTAGGGCTTCGGCCTTATACAAACCACACCCTTTTTTTTTTTCTTTGAAAATTTGGGAAAAATATAAAATTCACTTGATGACTATATTCACAATAAAAAAATGATTTTTGACTTTTTTATTGCTTAGACCTCACCTTGAAAAATTAGATGGTTTCTATTCAATCTTGAGGCATTGTTATTTTTTAATCCCATAGAGAATACGACTTAAATTTTTTTAAATTGAGTTTAGCATATGGATGGAAGATATTATATCCTCAAAATTTGAGATCCTAAAAGTTATCCTCCATTAGATTATATTTAGAGATAGTAAATAGACATCATGCTCCGTCAGGAGCATGACATCTTTTGGGATAAGGCAATCGCTAGCAAAATTAGTTAACTGTTACATGGAAAGATGTACCAACGCAGTAGTTATTACCCTATCGCAGATATATGCAAAGGCAAGTCATTTTTTATTTTTTGTAATAATTTTATTAGTCAGGAAAATTGTTTCATGCTGGCTGGACCGCATGACTACATATGCAGTCTAAAAAGTGTAAAGCATCCATCTCAAAGATGGATGCAAGTATGTGTTTTATCTAAAAACAATGGAAATTAACGGTCCAAATATTTTCTTACTAGAATCATTATTTCTAGATTTTAAAATTCATGTATTTTTTCATATTCGTGATCTCCATGGTAGAGATTACATGTCCTTAAAAATTAAGTTTAAAAATCCATCTAAAAAATATATTTATTAATAGGCTTGCATTTCTACATATGTGGGCTCGGCCGCATAGAAACCGGGTCCTATTAGATATGCTTCAAAGGGTTTTTCAATATGCTCGGTAAAAGAGTGAGGTGCTTTGGTTCTATGGCCGATTTGGAGGAAAACAAAAGTAAAATACATATAGTGTGAGGTTGCACAAGGTTGGGACTTTAAACAATCAAAGTAAGACGTATCACCAAACTTTGTTATAAAATGCAGTTTTAGTGTCAAATTTTTTTTAGGATGGCCTGAGAATCTCTAATATCTTTTTATATCTAAGTATAAAATTTTAAACTCTAAAAATGGTTCGAATCAAGCAAACTTATAATGTATGAAAATCATGAAAATGGATGGTCTAAATAATGCGTTGCAAGATGCACTATTTTTTAGACTTAAAATCTTTTTTCTTTTTATTTAATATTCATACATATTGATGTCGAGATGATCTTTAGATGGTTTTCCAATATCCAAATAGCCTTTTTCGATGGATTTTTTAGGCGCACCTTAATTCTACAGTTTAAGATGTCAACCTTATATAAACTTTTTCCATATGCATTAATACGCATATTTTAAATATATTATCTAGCCAAAATACAAATGTATCTTTGTGTCGGTGTACCGCCTAGGGAGCGATCTTAAGATGTTTTGGAATCAAAATGTGATTAAAAATTGGAACAAGTTTATATAGAACCGAGGCTCTAAACAATCAAATTAGAGTCCACCTCAAAATTTTCACTAGAAGATATTGTTTTGATGCTCAAATGTCATCAAATTGATCATCTCGACATCGAGATGCATGGACATAAGAAAAAAATGGATTTCAAGTTTTAGAAATAGTGCATCTTGTAATGCATTTTTGGACCATCAATTTTCAAAATTTTTAAGTCTTCATAGATCTACTCGATCTACACTATTTTTGAAGCTTCAAATTTTATAATTAAATATAAAAATATATTTTAAGGCTATTGTAAAATATTAAAACCATATTTCTGGACATTATTTGAAGGTGGGCTCTAATTTGATTGTTTAAAGCCTAGGCTCTCTACAAACCGCACCCTTAAAAATTAGTGAAACTAGGACCTAAGTTTGAAATAAATCAAATTAATGATTTTGAAATCAAATTAATGATTTTGAAATCAAATTAAAATATAAAAGACAAAAACTAAAAAGCAAACAACAAGAAAAGAAGAGAAAGCATATGTGTCTTTGGGGTCTGTGATACGATGTGTGGAATCTGAGCATGCCAAATCATACTTGATTGATACGCAAAACTCGCATGGATCGTTGAGATGGACGTATGAAAGTGAATGAGATCCAATAAACGGGTATTTTAATGAGAGAAAATGGTTGTAGGGTAATCTAGGTGCCTATGAAGGATAAACCATAGTGCATGGTAGATATGACGCCTAAAGTGATGTAGGGAAGAGGGAGAAAAACAAAATTAAAAATATTTAAATAAACAATAAACACAAAAAAAAGTGTGAGAGTATTATCTTTCAAATCAACTGTCCTTTTTATCCTTTATTTCTTATCGAATATATACATATTTATAAAGAAAAACATAAAGGAAAATTGTTTCATGCGGGCTGGACAGCATGACAACATATGCAGTCCAAAAAGTGTAAAGCATCAATCTTAAAGATGGATGCAAGTATGTGTTCTATTTAAAAACAATAGAAACTAACGGTCTAAATGTTTTCTTTCTAGACTTATTATTTCTAAATTTTAAAATTTACTTCTTTTTTCATATTAATGATCTCCATGTTAGAGATTACATGCCCTTAAAAATTAAGTAAAAAATCCATCTCAAAAATAGATTTATTAATACGTCAACATTTCTACATATGGGGCTTGGTTGCATAGAAACCGGGTCCAAACATAAAAACCTAACTTTACTGTTTAAGAAACCTTTATCACTATTAAACACAATTTATCATCTTTAAAAAAGTTAAACTTCCAACTCTAACTTGCATTTCTCTACCCTGAAATAAAACAAATAATAGACAAAATAAAGGCAAACCCAATATTGATCACTTAGAAATGGGCTTGAAGCTACGTGGCCAGAGTGAGGGTCACCACAATACGACATCTTGAGTTCCATTTCTATTACGGGTAGATCGACTACTTCTTTACTGAACTACTAAAAAAAAGAATCCTTAAAACTTTAAATTAAGAAAAAAAAAATCCTAATTGCATCATTTTCTTAGGGTTAGAAAAACTGGACTTCAAACTGCTTATATTCAACTATCCTTTAGAGGCCTTTTTATGTGTTGGTGATGGAACTCTGCCACTTGCCTAGGTCCCTTTCTGCTTTAACAGGTACAATGGGATTTTGGGATGTCAAAGTATAGTTTTGATTTATGCTTCAAGCTCATAAGGTTATATTTCATATGACAAAACTTGTGTGTCTTCTTCTTCATAATTGTGTACCAAAATTAAGGGTAATTTTGGATTATTCTCAGCAATTTGGACATTCAGATTTACCTTTTCATGATAGCCAATATATTCAAGTTTCTTCTCTAATTGATCTCGGTTGCAATTTGATGCTGAACCTATTGTGTTTTGACCATTGTCTTCTTGACAACATGCATTTTTCAATCGTTTCAAACACTAATTTACTTTGTTGATTGATCCTCGAAGTTCCCTATGAAGTTCGATGATCTCTCGTTTAATACTTTTATTATGGTAGTATATCCTCAACGGCAAGCACAGGTTTTGATGACATTGTGATGGATGGATCTTTTAAACCTCTGATAGAAATTGATACGAGGAGTAAGTTATAAGAAAATAAAATAAAAAATAAAAATAAAAACTATTACAAGATAAGAGAATCAAAGGAATCCCCCCGCCCCTCCCCCCCTAGCAAAAAAAAAAGAAAAAGAAAAAGATACTTCCATAATACTAGCAATCACCTTTTATTCCTCTTGCCTTACTTTGGCCAACACTTAAAAAAAAACAAATTATAGGGGAACAATTTAAAACTTGACTTGGTCCTTATGAAACCTTAATTACTATTAAATCCTAACCTTTCATCTTTTGAAAATTAAGCTTTTAAATATACCCTTTAATTATCTACAACAAAAAAGACAAAAATATCATAAGATAAAACAAAAGATGAAATAATCCCCGAACTCAATTTCAGTTTCATAAGAAACGAAAAAATAAAAAATGAAGAATCCTAATTACTTAATTCGACCCAAACTAGAATGGTTGGCTTGCAGCTTTTATTATAAGATATATTTTAAATAAGCAAAACTGAAAGCAAACTTTTGGAGCAAGGACAAATGCCAAGCCCAGATCTGATAGGTGGTATACCGTGAGGCTGGTAATTGCAAAGCCTGAATTTTGATTCAGGAAGCTTTTTTCTAGAAAAACAACTTTCTAAAAACACAGGAGCTCTATAAGTTTCACTGTGTTTTTCTGCTCCCTAAACTCCCTTACATGTATGAAAGAAGAGGCAGCCCAACATTCATTTTCTCAACGGGTCTCTGAAAAACAGCATCCCAGATATCAGGGATGCTTATCATAATCTCATATGACCATTTAAGAAAAAATAAATAGTTATATGCATATTATATTTAAAAAATATTTTAACAAATGATGAGCATTAAAAAAAATGCACCCGTAAGATTCCTCCCATAAAAATAGCTAGGCAGTGTGAGGCCCCATGGCCATACATTCCAACATCTCTCATTTGGCCATGAGGGCTGAAAGCAATCATTTGTCATAGGTATATTCCTACATTTGAGTATGACCATTATGACAATATTTTGTTATGAGGTTTTTCCTATGCTTTCGCGAATATGCTCTCATGACATATGTCTATGATGTCCATCATTAAGGATTTTCATACTAATGTAGATTTGTCACTCATGATCATAGTTAGCAAATTGCCGATTTAAACGCGATTTTTTTAAAAATTCAGAGATTTTTTTTTCAAAAGTTTAAAATTAAGATTTTCAAAAAATCGGGAAAAAAACGCAACTTATTAAGGAAAACTTTTTAAAAGCATTATATTGATTTTTTTCAAAAAATTAATGCAAAAAAATGATACTAGAAGTGAATAAGTTAACGAAACTTTTGAAAAATGGGTGGGGCTTACAAACTTTTGGTTGGTGGAGGTATTCAGCTGGGGTGCGCTGCCATCCCTTTTTTAAAAAATTTAAAATTGGAAACTTTTACTTTAAAAAAAAAACAAAAAAATGTCTTTGGAAAGGTGAATACCTTTTTTTTTTAAGGAAAGCCTTACATGGACCCCACTCACAGATAAAGTATATGTGACCTTTGCTCTCAGCCGTCAAATCTAAGTAGATAGATGGGATAATTTGAGTCACAATATCACAGGATAGCTCCCAAGCATTAGATCTTGATTTGATAGTTCATCGTATTTTATTTTAATCATTATTCTATAAATCATTTTGTATTGAAATTTAGGGCATGCATACATCTTATAGGGGTGCACATCATGAAAATAATAATAAACTATTTCCCTAGGTGGAAATTTATCAGAATAACCCTTAAACTTTTGGGGGAAGTTTGGCCTTTTCATGTTTTTTCACGAGAAAGTTTTTTTTATAGGTGCTCCCTAATAAGAAGATGGGATCCCCCAAATTTCACTAAAAAAGGTTTTGTAGAAAAAAAAAAAATTTCGAATAACATTTTTGTGTGACATTGTGACATGAGCAATCCCAACTATCTATTTAGATCGAACAACTGAGAAATGGAGGTCACATATAATTTATATGTGGGTGGAGTCACATAGAAAGCTTTTTCTTTTTTAACTTTACCTTTTAGATCCCCAAATATTGGGTTTATCTATGGAATTGTTTATTCTTTTACAATTTTGAATTTTTATTTTTAAAAAAATATGCAATTTTTCACTTCGATTTTTTTAGTCTAATTCAATATATTTGTGCTATTCTTATACCAATGTTTTTGCCAATATGTATTTTTACCCTAAATTTTTGCATCTGGCTTTTAGGACCAAAACTGATTGTTTTTTTTTTGGACTATAACTGGTTTAATTCTGATTTTATGGTGAGCCGATATATTGATTTTTCCTGACTTGTCATGACAACCATCTAACTTAGGTACTTCTAAGTCTGATTAAGTTAATATGCTTTAAAAAATAGTTTTACAATTAGACCCTTTGTCAATGGGTCAACAATCATATCAGACCAGGGCAAGTAATTGATAATAACTGAATGTAGTGATATTGTACCTCTATGGGTCTTTCTTTAAAACTATTTGCTCTACTCTGTATTAGTTTAATTGCAGCTTAATTATCACAAAACATTTGAATTGATACGTCAATTATTTGAAGCTCAAATCTTCTATGGAGCGCTCTATTTAAATGGCATGAATACAAGCACTGCTACATGCAATGCATTTTGTTTTCTATGTGTATCAAGCAACACACCATTGTTTCGTACTAGACGAATAAACAACTGCATCTTCAAAGAGGAAAACATACCCTCAGGTGGACTTGCTATCGTCTTAAAAACATCCCATTCTTCAAGACATACGCATAATAGTCCAATCTCTTTACTTCATATCCTATTTGAAGAATAGCATTATGTCTTCAAGATTGCTTTAAACAATATAAGAACTTATTTAATTTATATAATTTATTTTCTTGGCCCTCAACTATGAAGCCCTCGGGTTGCTTCATATAACGATTTCTTTCACAATTAAAAAATACAATCTTTATATCCATTTGGTAAAGCTTTATGTCAAAGTGAACAACGATTGTCAATATTATTTTAATGGATATAAACATTGCAACAGAAGAATAAGTTTTAACATTATTGACTCCCTCTCTTTGGGTAAAGCCTTTTGCTATTAACCTAGCTTTGAATTTACCAACATATCTATTAGATTTTAGCTTCTTTTTTAATACCCATTTGTAAAATATAAGTTTCATATCTGAGCATACGTCCCACAAATCCAAGACTTTAATTTTCTCTTATGGTATTAAGACATTCTTGAGACTTCATCATAACATCGAAGTCAAATGGATCATCAATTTCATCTAGGTCAATACAATAGTATAAATCTCCTCATTTATGTCATAGAAGTCATCAAGATATGATGAATGAGCTCTAGACCTCTTTTGACAACTTAGGATTAGTCCTCTATGGGATGCTCTTTTAAAGCTCTATAGTTTTGGAACCAAATACCCCCAAACCAAAACTCTATATATTTCAATCACCCCAAGTAGAATATCTCACCATCCTCAAATTCCTGGACCTCAAGAACGAGCTACGTGTTTAAGCGACCATAACTTTTTGCTCATGACTTGAAATTGGATATATTGTTACTTTGCATAAAGCTCTTTTAGAGCTCTGCAGTTGTAGTGCCAAATACCCTCAAACCAAAACTCTACACATTTCATCCGTCCCCATATTTAGACATTATCAATTGCATAATAAGTTATCGTGTTGTGCACAACATGCCACGTCACCTTGTTACGTGTTGTGCGTGCACAACGTGTGCCCAATGCATTTCCCATAGTGTTTTGCTCTCGCACATTTAAATGAATGTAATATTCAATGCGCACCAAATCTTACTCTGAATAATGCGCACTACATGCTAGTATGCCGTGAATGGGCATTGTTGGCCCGTGCCTCGTGAATGCGCTTTACTTTCCCTGCATCATGTGCCTTCAAACATATAGGATTTGCTTGTTGCACGAAATATTCATTTTTCACGATGCCCTTTGCTTTGTTTTCCCCTTGTGCCTTCAAGCGATTGCCAATACAGAACCAAAAAATATAGGAATTGTTCATTGCATAAAATATTTATAAAAGAAAATTTAAAAATTGTTTAAATGGGTTGATAAAATTGAGAAGTTGCTTTGACTATTTAAATATTTGAAGAATTGGATAATAAGTACAGAATGTATAGGAATCGATAAATCAAGGCAATTGTAAATGAATAATTTTATTTAAAGAGCCAATCTTAAAACTATTTGAGTACACCTATTGCAGAGTTTCCAAGGGAAGTTACTTTGGAATTTGGTAAATTATATTATTACTCAATAGATACAGGTATCTAGAACGAACTTTACTTGATCAAAGCAAACTTCAGTAGGTTAAATCTTATACGAAGTCTTCAACTGATGTGACACAATGGTACAAATGAGCATAAAAATGGCATGATTGTGAGGTATCACTAAGGGCATGTTTGATTTCTAGAAGATGTGGTTTTGAAAATTGCATCTTCTATGGAAGTGGATACCTCAAGTTCTATGGTCCCCCATGGAATTGGTAGTATCCAGATTTTAGCCTTAAATATAAGGCAAGTAGGTACAAGGTGTCCACCCATGATCAAATAAGGAAATGCTACCGTGTCTTCTGAAAATCAAACATGCCTTAAATACCAATCAAATTGATGGATGATAACGGTGAAAATAGGGCCAACAAGGGACATGAGATGACCTGTTTGGTAGCGCCCTCATTCTCTTCATCACTATGCATCAATTGGTTGGATGGTGATGACATTTTAGGACAAGAAGTTTTCCACAATTGTGTGAATTTATTGCTTTCTTTATTTCTCTTGCATATTACCATTCACAATCTAATGGCAATTGATAAGCAATGAAGTTCTAATTCTACATTCCCATTAATTCTAACAAACCTCCTTTAATATGAGCACCTTTGGGCTTTTTTTTTTTTCCTTTCAATGTTACGTTATTTTATTAATAAAATGAAGAGTTACAATAGAATTATACATTAATCACACCATCAGAAACTAAAGTCAATTCTAGGTTTGCACCAAACTTAACAAGGCCATTAGCTGCGGAATTGGTGTCACAATAAACATATTGGAACGAGACCATCATGTTCTCACAGATGTCCATAACATCTAACCATATCAAAAAAACTCTCCATGGTGGTCTGCTACGCTTAGTACATGAATTAACCACATTCAATGAATCACCTTCCACAATACAACATGTGTTGGATATCTATCATTCGACAATCTAAGTCAAAGAGGAAAATTCAGCATGATTAGTATGTTGAAACTTAAGGGCCTGCATAGGAAAGAAGAACATTACTATGAGAATTCTTCACCACCCCACCACAACCAGCCTGGCATGGGTTCCCAAAGAACTTCTATCAAAATTCAGCTTAAGACAACCTTTCAAAGGCGGGTGCCATCTACTTCTTGGTCTAATACACCAATAAGCATTTGTTACAATATGCGTTAAATTTATTCATACATTCACCTTCGAAACTTTAAAGCCTTCCTTTGTAATAGAGAACTAATTTATAAGTCATCCAAGATTTTTATTTAATATCTTCTGTCCCAATAATAATACCTTCGAAAGTCCTTACGTTCATCTCCTTCCAAATCTCCTATAGTGTGGCTGCCTTGAACATCTTCCACACAATTCGTCCCCATTTCGGATTGTGAATTCCAAATGCGTGAAAATATGGAATTGCTTATGATGCAGCATGAGATGAATTCACATCAAACCTATAGCCCAACTCCAAATAGCTAGAGAGAGGGCAGTATTGAAAGAGATGACTACCACTCCCTTCATCCCCCATACAAAATAAACAAACATTTACCAGTGTCTTACCTCCTCTTCTCAAATTGCACATTGTAATGGTCTTATTTTGAAGAAGAATCTACAAGAAAGCCTGAATTTCGTGCGGAATGAGCAACTTCCAAATGACATTGACGGAGCTTCGATCTTCTCTAAATCAATCATGATATAGCAATCTATAAAGGTACTTGACTGAGAAGATGCCATCCTGCTCATATTCCCAAATCACCTTATCTTCACCATGCGAATAAATGTATACTAAGTTAAGATCATTATGCAATGCGAACAATTGGTCAATGATTGCATCCGACATTCTATTGTAAACACACTCCAAATTCCAACAAGAAATATGCCCTTGCAATCCCCACAAATCCATTACCCGAGCAGATTGATTTGACGCTCTATCAAACAGTCGTAGGATAATTTTAAAACACAATTACTTACACACTATGATGTCAAAGTTAATCTTATCTCCTCTACCAACTACCCATCTAATATTCCTTCTAATCACTTCTTTAACATTCCAAATTCTTTTCCAAAAATCTGAAGCCTGAGCTCTCCTAGAGAGCCAACCACCCATGAAAGAGTCATGGCTAAAACCATAATTGACCTCAATAATTTATTTCTATAACTGGTCATCACAAAGTAGAACCCTCCACCACCACTTGGCTAATATAGACATGTTGACAAACCTTGTTGCAACTGACCAGGTCATACTTTGATCTTTTGATCAACATTTTCCCATAAAAAAGTTCCTCATTAGCTTTTCTAGATCCTTACAAACCGAGGAAGGCATAACAAGAAGCGACATCTGTTACATAGGAAGGTTTGCTAGACAATACCTCACCAAGGTTACACGTCCTCCCAAATATAGCACTTTGGTCATACAAAGATCAATCTTCTCATACACCCTTTTAACTACTAGATCCCAAACTAATTCTAGATAATCTAGAATCACATAAAGGTAAGCCAAAACAAGTGATATAAAAACAATCCACTTACAACTAAGGATAGAAGCAACATGATCTAGTAAACCAGTTTCACAATTAATCCCCACAAGAGATGACTTATTGAAATTTACTTTTAACCCCAAAACCACCTCACAAGAGAAAATAATTTAGTGAGATATGAGCCTTATAATCATTAACTTCACAAAAAATCAGCATGGCATCCATATACAAATACGAGACAGAAAGCCCCAGTAGCTACTATAAACCTTATGATTTTCTCAAATCTCTCAACTTTGGAAATCAACTGGCTAAAAGCTTCCGCAATCAAAGTAAAAAGAAATGAAGATAGTGGATCACCTTGTCTCAAACCTCTAGTTGCACCAAATAAACTTTTTGGGGAACCATTTGTCAAACACACAAAGAGATAGAGGAAACTTGTCTCTATTGATCATTTTTAACATGCATATATAATACAACCAGAGATAACTTGCGGTGCAAGTTTCTTTTCACAGCAAGATAAACTATAATAAGTAATTTCTTATGAAATATACAATTTTCATATATAATAAATAAATATAAGATCTTCAATCTCTACACTCCCCCTTAAACTGAGGTTGGTTGAACAGCATCAGTTTGTCAATGAGATAATCAAGACGAGCGCGAGTTATTGCCTTAGTAAAAATATCTACAAGTTGTTCATGTGAGACAATATGTGGAAGTGTAACTTCTCCAGCTAAGAATTTTTCATGAATTGAATGACAATCAGCTTCTATATGCTTTGTGCCACCATGGAACACTGGAGTGGAGGCAATGCGTATGACACTCATAATGACATAGGAGATTGATGAAGATATTGAGGTCATATAAAAGTCATCTCAACCAAGAAATTCCATTGCAAGCTTTGGATATTGCCCGGTATTTGGCTTATGAAGAAGATTTGGACACATTTTATTGTTTCTAACATTTCCATGATATTAGAGAGTCTCCAAGAAATATACATCATCCAGTGGTCGAGCGTCGAGTATCTTTGCAACCTGCCCAATCCGCATCAACATAAGCTTGTAACTGGAGAGAAGAGTTAGAGGAGAAAAATAGGCCGCTATGGTATGTACCCCGTAGATAACGAATGATACGATGAACGACGGAAATGTAGATTATTTGTTTCCTCAATGGTGGTCTGTGTTGCAATTCTCGTCTCCTCATGAAGTATCTTACCTATAATGGCAGCCATATTGGGCAATGTTTCGCGATTCAAAAAATCGGCTCGAATGATCTCATATTTTGAGCGCAACTTCATTAGGAACTGCATCACCTTCCTGCCATCATTTATCGCTTTTAAACTTGTAATACAACTAGCACTAGTGACAACTGTTATACTTACATATTCATATTCTGTCCACATGTTCATAAAACCAGTATAATATTCCTAAATGTTTTCTCCCCCTGTCCATCGGTAAATATATCATATTAGGTTCGGAATCATCGTGCAAGATTTGATTACTGATGAACCGTTTCCAGATATTCCCACATTTCTTTCGCAGTGCGAAAACTTCTCATTGGTCTTCCAATGTCCATATCCACGGAGCCGAGGATCCATGAAACAATTTTTGTATTGTGGATTTTCTATTGCTGGGTTTCTTTAGTATTTGATGGATAAGGTTGAGGCTCAATTCCCTCAATAAACCCACAAATCTTTTTCTTCAACAAAAAACTGAAATTGAAACTGCCACTCAAGGTAGTTTTTATCATAAAGTTTTATGGCCATGACATCTATTTTTTTAGAAACAAGTTCAAATTGTATGAGCACTCTCAGACGTGATCAAGAACTTGGATCAGAGATCAAAACTCATATGAGTATTTTTTTTTTTTTTAAGAAAGACAAAGTGAAGAAGGAGCAAAAGAAGTTAGAGAGAGAATCAATTAACCAAAGGAAGCAACAAAGAAAAAAAAAAGGATTCAAATAAAAAAACCAAAGGAACCAAAAAAGAAAAAGCAACAAAATACCAGATCCTTCAATGAAAGAGAGAGAAAGAAAGAAACAAAAATTTACAAAGGGATGTGATCAAAGAACCCAAAAGGAGGAATTGGCCAAGGGATGAAATTTGCAAAGGGACGTGATCAAGGAACCAAAGGAAGGGAATTTTATTTGCAAAGTTTGCAATAAAACAGAATTTTATTTACAACATTTAGGCGTAAAGTTTGCAAATGAACGAAAGTTGCAAAAACAATTGTAATTTCAGGTCTAGGTTTTTGTTAGTTTAGTTTCTCAATCAAGGGTTCTTGGTGTGTGGGAATTGCTAGGGCTTTTTGGTTTGGTATCTAGATTTTTAAGGTTATTGGTGGTCTCTAAAATTCTAAGGTTTTTAGTGGCTGGGTCTCTGAATTATTGGGTTTCCAGTTCTCGATCTACTCATGATAAAAATTTTGATGTCTTTAAAGAATAAAACTTGCCACGTATGGGTTAGAAGCTTTAATCTGTAAGCAAAGAGTTGGGATGTAGAGTTGCCTAAGGATAATGGCGTGAAAGTAATGGGGAGAGATAGAAATAACAATTGAGATAAAAAAGAAAAGAGCGGAGAGAAGCAATGGTAGACAGAGATTATTGTAATAAAAAACAAAGACTGATTTATGAGAAAAATAACCTGATTGGCTGGAGGAATATCTGATTCACTGAAAAAAAAAAAAAAAAAACTTCTCATTGACCGAAGAACGAACTCTGATTTTCTGAAGAAAGTAGTGATCAAGTACACAATAAAAAAAGAACTCCAATCCTCTACAAGAACAAGAAATGTGACAAATGAATTAATCAAAGAATAATTAATCTTAAGTAAAATAAACCTAAACAATGGGTGGAATCGATTTGTGACTATCTGATACCATGTCAAACACACAAAGAGGTAAAGGAAACTTGTCTCTATTGACCATTATTAACATGTATATATAATATAACCAGAGATAACTTGCACCGCAACTTAACTTGAATAGCAAGATAAAATACAATGAGTAACTTCTTATGAAATATACATTTATTATATATAACAAATAAATGCAAGATCTTCAATATCTATACCATTAACAAGAATCGAGTAATAGGTGCTAACAAGACAACCCCAAATTCACCTTCTCCATTTAGTCCCGAAACCATTTGCTTCATAATCTCCATCAAAATTTGCCACTTCACTCTATCATAAGCTTTTTTCATGTCAAGTTTCATTAGAATACCTGACTCACCTTGCAACGATATTGAATGGATGCATTCTTGGACAACAAAAACACTAGCTGTAATAATTTTATCTATGGACCCTTAATGATGAAGGTGATCACCAATTTAAAGCTTTCAACGAGGAATTTAGCAATGATTTTATATAAGCTATTGAGCAAGCTAATGGAGGCACATCAAAGATAGATGAAATGACATCCTTCTTAGGAATCAACACAACTTTGGTAGAATTAATACTCCTATTAGTATTCCATCTCTCCATGAGTGCCTTTGGTTTTACTCTCGTTGGAGCAACTTTATTCCCTTAGACATAAAACTTAATTTAAGATGATCTTTTTCTAACTTTAAGATTGGAATTCAGAATAGAAACATCATGGTCAATTTTAAAAAAAGAGAACGAATTTTAAGTTCTTGAATAATGTATGAATTTTTAGTTATTAGATCTAATTGTCCAAAAATATTGCATGGTCTCTAATCAATATTAGGTTTTCTTTTTGCATGGTCTGCATCTAGGTATTTATACTCGAAATTACGGGTAGGGGACTACGCTCCCACCTTGATTTAAGGTGCAAACAAATCGATAAGTTGGTAGAGTCGAGGGGGAATCGGATCCTAAGACCTTATCCCTCTCGGATTGCTGACAAAGTCGACTTCCCTACTATCTTAATCTAAGAACTCAACCAAGAAGATTTTGAAAGGGCTTTGTAGATAAAAGAAAGTTTTTAAGAAAATAGATTTAGAAAGAGAACAAAAGAAGAGAATCATAAATAATTGACTAAGCTATGGAGATACAAATAAACAGGAATAAAAAATCTAACAATTAAACGTAAAAAAAATAAAAAATTAAGAAGCATGGAGATAGGGATATAAAACTAATCTAAGCATACATGACATATGATAAAAGTCAGAGATAAGAGTGTAGAAATATGTATGTGATTTCAAAGAAGGAAAATGATGAGATCCTCATCTTCAAGACAGAGGGATAGGAGTATGAAATGTGAATAAAGATAATAATGCAACATGAGAAGTAAAATTGAAAAGAAAAAGGTAAAAGATAGCTAATGCTAATAAATGACATGTAACAAAAGTAATAAAACTAAATAAAATAAATAAATAAAAGGAGAGAGCATAAGAAAGAGGGTTAAGGCGAAAGAGATAGAGAAGAGTAAAGATTGATTCATTAAAGGAGGAAAGATACAGGTAAAGCTATATACATAACCCCACTAGGAGATAGTGAAGAACAAGAAAAGAAAATATATTGAGGAGGGAAGAGAAAGGTAAAAATATATACATACCCCCACTAGGAGATAGTGAAGAATAAGAAAAATATATATATCGAGGGTAGAAGAAAGGCTAAGATATTGAATAAAATTTAAAGGAAAAGAGAAAATAAGTATTAAAAGCAGATAGAGAATGAGAATGATGGAGAAAATCTACATTATTGAATGAAAGAGAGGAGAAAGAGGAATAAACGTAACCGATCAAAAGAAATAGATATAATAAGAAAAGAAAATATTATTACAAAATAGAGTAAGTGAGTGATTAAGAACAAGAAAGAGAATCTATACTATCAAAAGAAGAGAAACAAAGAAGAGACATAAATATAAAAACTAAAAAAAATATTCTTTTAAAAGGAAAAAGAACCATTATTTAATGAAAAAGAAAGTGAAGGAGAGAGAGATCTACATCACTGTATGAAGGAAACAAAGAAGAAAAATAAATACCCACTCAAGAGGAGTGAAAACACATCATCTTAAAGGGAAAAGATCTTATGGATGAAGGGATAAAAAAAAGGAAATAAATATAACCAATCAAGAGAAATAAATGCAAACCTAAAAAAGAAAAATAATCATATAATAAAGGAGATAGAACAAGGAAGAAGAGATTAAATATAACTAACATAATACAATAAATGCAGTATTAAATAAAGGAGCATAAAATGTCAAAATGAGATAAAATAAAGGAAAACAAACAAATCTAGCTCAAAAAAATAGATACAAAGTGCATGAATAGAGGAAAAATGGAACTACATTAAGAAATAAAGAATAAGATGAAAGAAATAATAAATACAAATGATGCATGAAAATAAATATTAGGAAAACAAATAAAAAGGAGAAACGAGAGGAGAAACGGCATGTAGGCCAGCCCCCAGGCCTAACGCCTAGAGTCAGCACTGATTCAAATAGTAAGTTGCACAATCAACTCGAACTTTATTGGTTCTTAACAAGGCCATAAAAATAAGAAGAAGGGGTCCCAGAAGGTTTGATTATCTGAACCGCCTTCGGTTTAAAGTGTGGCTTGAAGGAGTTTGTATTTGTAGCTTTGGATTGAAGGGTTTGGTAGGATGGGGGTTTGCTCAAAGGGGGTCTTCTCTCGAGCTCAAGCTTAGACTTAAGATTAAGAGATTTTTGGGCATAATCTAAGCACAAGATCAAGTGAACTTAGACCTTTTTCTTGAGGAAAAATAGGTTTTTTATAGGTGAAATGAACCCATGACAGCCTGTATCTAGCTTTGTGTGAGTTTTTGGGCCATTAGAGCTTTGATGCTATTTGGATTGGCGCTGACCCTGGTTGGAATGATGTTATGTCATTAATGATGCAATAATGATGGTCATTTGATATTAATTGTTCATTAATGTAGGTTCTGTACAACCTGTCAGATTCTAGCACCATGGGCAATAGCGCCGGCCGCATTCCGACAGCCATCCGACACTGTTTAGGATACATGTAGTGTTTTGATAGCTCTAATTTGATCAATCACAGTTTGAAGCGGTTCCAACTAGTGCCGACGACATTTCGACTATCGCTAGGTACCAGTTGTCTTGGTTGTACTTGCATCAGATCATTATCTAATAAGAAATTGACAACCTGGCTCCGTACTGACAGCTGACATGTCAGTACGGACCTGCCATGACGATGGGTACGGACTGACATGTCAACTCGTCACTTCAATCACATCGGCCAGGTCTTTCCCGATGAAGATCTTGGGACCTACTGCTATTGGAAATGGCGTTGGTGGCATTGGCTCTGCCGCTAGACATCTTGATCCTATAGCAGCTCAAAAGTGGATCCCATTGTGGCTTGGATATGGGGGTTCAGGACTTGGCTCTATTGGGAATGGCGTTGGCGCTATTGCGAGTGGTGCCAGGCCTTTGGTGCCCTGGGTCGCCTCTACTATGATTTTGGTGCTTCTGGTACATTGTTGTCGGAGTTTGGGTAGGGCTTTGGTGCCTGTTGAGGTAACATCAAAGCCTTTCCTTTTGAGTACTTCATAGTTGGGCCGCTTTAGGTCTGCCTCGCCTTGTTCAGCCTCTTGACGCCCTTGGTCTTACCTTGAGCAATAGGGGTCTGGTGGAGGCTAGGTTTACAAAGAAGGGGTATTGGTGGGCTGAATGGTTTAAAAATGACCGGGTAGTCTGCTTGGGATATTTCGACCTATCCATAACCTTTCCAAGCGAGATTGGGGTGTCTACATTAGGTTGTGGAGCATTTGCAAATTTTGGTGTCTAACAATACTCATAGATGCGGTTTTAATCGAGGGAGGGATGTATTGTTAATTTTAAATTTTATCAGTGTTTTCATTCAAGCTAAAATTAATATATATATATATATATATATAAGAGGAAAGTTTTTTTATAAGATTGCAACTTTAAAATGTAGAATTAAGGCGCACCACAAAAATCCATAAGAAAATATTGTTTTAATGTTGGAAAACCCTCTAATTGATCATCTCAACATCAAGAATCCATAAGAAAAGATTGTTTTAATGTTGGAAAACCCTCTAATTGATCATCTCAACATCAAGATGTCTGAATATGGAAAAAACAAACGAGAGAAGATTTCGAGTCCCAAAAATAGTCCATCTTGCAACAACTTATATAGAGCATCCATTTTCAAGATTTCCATATGTTTATAGACCTACTTGATTTGAACCATTTTTGGAGTTTAAAATTTTATAATTAGAGATACAAATAGTTTCTATGCCATCCTAAGATTTTTTGACACCAAAATTACATCTTATGATAAAATTTGAAGGTGCCCTTAATTTGATTGTTTAAGGTTGCAACCTCATACAAATCACATACTAAAAATAATAATATATCACAAATCCATAAAAGATAATCACATCATAAAATTCAACAGTGAACGTCCAAATTTTGAACAATGGGATCTAAGTGCTTAATAATTCACAATCTAGTTTTTTTGGAAAAAGATTTAATCAATTATAGATAGGTTTGTCTCATCATAAAAAAAGTTTATATAGTACACATGATTGTTAAGGGAAAGAAATTAATGTTTTTATCTCTATCTTAACCTCTTCATGATTCTCTTCTCTATCTAGACTTGAGACTCGGCCTCTTCCTTTGAGAACCCTATAACCTCATTGGAAAAAGGACCCAAGAGTCCAATCCCACAAAGTCAGTGGAAACAACCATTTACTAGAAGGAGATAACCATAAAAAATTCAATCTAAAAAGGTTGAAAAACCCCATTTGAGTGCCTAAAATCTACTATGGAAGCCTCTGATACGAAGAACCACGGTCAATAATTACTGATCATGGTTAGAGAACCACGAATCTTTTGGATAAAAATCACCTAAAAGTCTCTCTCTCTTTATTTATATGTATTTATAGATGGAGAGATCGAACCACCACGTAAACCCATCAGAAGAAATAGAGGGGTGCTCCACACCTTAAGAGGAGAGAGAGAGAGAGATTTTTAAGTTTAGCAAAAGATTTTGGATAGAGAGCGAGAGACATTTCTTTTTGTTTTCTTGACGGTTTTTCAACATCAAAACGACTCTTTTCGATGGATCTTTCAAATGCACCGTACTTTTACAGTTTAGTATTGCAAGTATATGTAAACCACATCCATATGAAAATGAGATTGTCTTAATCTTTGGGTGCGATTTGTACAGAGCCTAGGCTCTAAACAATCTAATTAGAG
The DNA here is from genome assembly GCF_000471905.2 of Amborella trichopoda. The sequence goes on along the minus strand of NW_006498806.1, from coordinate 7,920,410 downwards.
CATACCTTCAAATGGTATCGAGACATATGTTTTTAATACTGAAAATCTTTGTGATAGACTTAAATATATTTTCATTTGTATTTATAAAGTTTAAAGCTTAAAAAATAGTTT
>NW_006498806.1:7892748-7918851 GCF_000471905.2 Amborella trichopoda | reverse complement strand
CAGGGCTGGGCAGTACGCGCAGGCCCTCGGGCAGTTTGGGCAGGGAGGACAGCAGGTTTTGGGGAGCTTGGCGAGGTCTGGGCAGCATATTCCTATGCTGCCCACGCAAGCAAATCAGTTGACTAATATTCAGAATCAGTTGTTAGCACATCAGGTTAGTTACGATAGCCAATTCTACTGCGGTTCTCTAATTTATCTTTCTTGTCTTTCTTTTTATTATTAGCAACAGTTCAATTAATTTTTTTCCTTTCTTATTAGCAAGCAATTTTATGATGTCTGTTTTGTTGGGCCGAACAAATCTATGATGCTCTTCTTCCCTGTGATCTGCAATTTTTGGCTTTTTAATTTAGAATGTATAGTAGATTGATAGACTTGAAAGAATGCGAAGGGTGGTATAGCATGCTCATTTCGAATTCGGATGTTGAGTTCCTTGTTTCTTGCATTGAAAATCATCTGAGTTTAAAGTTTCCATTATGTTTCTCATACATAAATTTTATTCTGAACTTTATTTTGTATATGGATTGGTCTACTCTATCTATTGGACTGGCATTTGTTGAAGTTCTGATGGTATAAGTTGTAGTATGATATGAAGTAAAAGGAATATGTGATGCAGTGATAGTTGTTGGGTGTGTGTGGCCATTAAAGGCCTTATGAGTGCTTGTAATTGAACTTTTGATATAATAGAACATGAACTTAGTGGGAGTGTGGTCCTCCTGCACACGAGTCCTTCTTTCAATAGTGAGGGGTAGCATAAGGAATGTTCTAGTGTTGGAGAAAAAAAAAGACAAAACGTAAAAGTCCTCATTGTAAAAGATGTGGGCTACTTCATGTTTTTTTGTAATTGTTCTCTCCCTCTTTCTACCCTCTGTCTCTATTTTTTTTTGAAACTGGTTAAACTTTGTTGAATAAAAAATGAAAGATTACAAAAGTTTGAGGTGTGGTAAGAATGGCATCCCACAAAACGGGTGCTCAGATACAAGGGGGAGAAGAAGTATAGTAGACTAACTCTAAATGAAAAATAATAGAAAAATGAAAAAGCTACGGATAGGGAAAATGTCAAAAAAGAGGGGAAGGCTAATAGAAAAAGGGGTAAAGAGGATCCAGAGAAGAGTAAGAGCCCAGTAAAGTAAAAAGTGGACAGTATATTCTGTCGCTAGACTCCTAGAGATTGGAGATGCCCAGAAGCGAGGTGAGTATCTTTGAACTTTGATAAAGTTGAAGATGCTCAGTTGTGTGATCTATGGTAAAGCGAGCTCCCTTGGTCGTAAAGGGTGAGAATGTGCTGCTGAGAGTCTCTTTTGGCCTTTCCTTGCAAGAAGACGCCCATGGGCGGCACACTGCAGAAGGAAAAGAAAGGAGAGAGGAAAATAGGAGGGGGTGGGCTTGCAGGCAAATAGAAGAGTAGAAGAAAAAGGGGGGGGGGTGGGAACGAGCCCGAAGGAAGGGCTTTATCTAGGGAGGTAGGAAGGAGAGATACAACGGGTAAGGATAGAGGTTTAGAGAGTGTAGGAGGGGAGGAGGGGTAGCATGGAGAGGCTTGAGAGAATGAAGAAGAAGAGATGCAGAGGAGCAGAGAGGTGACAAATGATTAAAGGGGGAGAAGAGTGAATGGAGGGAGAGAGAGTAGAGAATTTAAAATGAAGGGAGAGAAACTCGGATAATGGAATTCGAAGAGTGGCTTCCCATGCGAACGTTAGTGTACATGCCATGGAATGGTCTCGTGTCAGGATACGGATTTATGTCCCATAAATCATGACCATCCTATACAGGGCCGTTACTCATGAAAATATTCGGGTTCTATGTACTCGATTGGATACTCCAAGCCCTGTCTAATCACAAGAATCATGAGCCTAATATAAACAAGATCCTGACTAGGAGGCCCTCACACCTCCTTGAGAAATTGCTTTCTTGAACGTAAAACTCTCATAACCTCAACTACTCAGGGTATAAGAATCTGGGCCCCCGTTTTGCAAAGCACCCATATTCTATCTCTCAATCACTTCTATTGAATGAGTGACTATTGCTATTCAGGCCTTGAAAGGCCATATACCCAACAATAAGAAGGGATAGATTATGTAGAGACCTATTATTTAGTAGCCAAATTCACATCCATTAGGATATTCTTAGCATTAGTTTCGTATCATGGTTTAGCATTATATCAAATGGGTGTCAAAATAGCATTTGTAAATGAAGAACTAAAGGAAAACATATATATGAAGGAATGTGAAGGATATGTGCTTAAAATGCTCAGAAGATATAATATACAAATTAAGTAAATCTTTGTATGGTCTAAAGCAGCCTTCTCGGCATCAGTAATTTACTTTTCACAATGTAATCACAAAAATTGGCTATGTAGCCAATATATTAGAGCATTGTGTGTATATTTGGAACAATGGGAGCAATTTTGTTATCTTATCTTTGTATGAGGTTGATATTTTGTTAGCTTAGTTTCAATTTTGAGATGAAGGATATGGGAGATGCTTCCTTTATCCCGGGTATTAAAATAACAAGAGATAGAAGTTGTGAACTTCTATATTTATGTGAAAAAAAGTATCTGGAGAGCATTTTAAGGAGATTTAAGATGGAAAATTGTAAGCCCATATATACATTTGTTTGTATAGCTTTTAAATTATCGAAGAAAATGAGCCCATCAAGTATAATGACAAAGTTGGGATAGAAATAATTCCATGTGCTCAAGCTGTAAGTTGTATAATGTATTATATGTTATGCACAAGAACTTGATTAGAGGCATGCAGTCGGTCTTGTATGGAGTCCAAAGTAACCTATGCTTGACTCATTGGCAAGCCGTAAAAAGAGTCTCATGTATTTTTAGAATACCAAAAAACTATAAATTATGCTTTCAAGTTGATAATTTAAAGACTAGAGGGTACTCTAATGCAGACTTCGTTGGAGACCTAGGTGATAGGAAATCAATATCTAAACATGTATTTCTCTTTAGAGGTGGATGTATTCTTAGTCAAGCAAGAAACATGGTTATGTTGCTTGAAATATTCTAGAAGCTAAGTATATTGCTTGTAGCATTGATATTTATGCCATATGGAGTAGATGCTTTATAAGTATTTGAAGTTTGATTTAGTCAATGGGCTAGTTCAATCTTTTGTCGTAATCAGGCTACTATGTCATTGATTGAAGATGGAGCATACATCTCCAAGAGCAAGCAGATTGAAATTGAATATCAATACATTAATTACATTATTGTAAAAAATGAAGTAATTGTAAAATTGATATCATTGCATATCCTTTGATGAAGGAATTAAGTGTTGAATTGTTTTCAAAGCATGTAAGTTTGTTGGGAGTTAGAAACATTTGAGGCATCAATTTCTTAAGACATTTTGAAAGTTTGGTCATGAGAGGTAAAATAGTGATAGTGTGAAAAATGCATTGACAACATTATGTATCAAAGTTTGGTCACTAGAAGGATGTTTCCTCATAATGCCCATGAAGGGTGAATCCACCAAGTGGCAAAATCCTTTGTGGCATATTAATGTATTCGACCCTTATGGACAAGTAGGATATGTTGGTACTTGTGTGAAAATGGGGTCTCACATGTGCAACATAATATTTGATTTATTTTGTTAAAGGTTTTCTAGCTTATAAACATATCTATGATTTATTTTGGCAAGGCTTTTTAGATAAATTTTTTTATGAATGGTTACTTTTACAGATTACTCCAAATTTCCGAGAATTTAAGGAGGGCCACATACTCCGAGATTTCAGGGACACCTGAATGTTGTAATAACTGACCCTTGGAGATGGTGGCCTTATTTTGTGGGATGGGCTTCCGTCCTCACTTCATTGAGCATATATCTATAATATTTCCTCTCATAAGGCATTTTATTTATTTATATCCTTGCCTATGTATGTACTGCCACTGCATAGAATAAAAATAAGAAGAAAATTTTGAAATTTAGCAGGAAATTAATGTGCCAAAATTCCGCCCTGAAATCTGGATTTTGAATTAAAATCAAGGTACTTGAATATTTTTCACAATCAATGGTATCTTGGTTTTGTGAAAATTCAGGCTAATATGAGTATTCCTATGAATTTTATGAGTCCTTCCCATTCAAAATTGATGACACTAACACATTCAAAACTGATGTAGCGAAGATGTTTCGAGAATCACGCCTGTTATTATGGTACAAAAGCCAATAGGTTTATTTGGGAATTTTTTTTTACCAGGTTATGATACTTCTATTTTAGTGGTGCAATGTGCTGTTTGTGATAGGTAAAATTGTTGAATTCTTTATTTACAAGAAGCTAAATTATTCACGAGGTCATTGGTCAAAAGAATATTTATGAGGTCGTAGCTCCAGTTATCTTGGCATATGCGTGTGTATGTTTCTTTAGATACACACACACGCACACACACACACACACAAAGGCCGGGAGTATGAGGCATTGTTTTAGGCTTTCAAGGCAAGGTGATATTGCCACCTCTCACCTATTATTAATGAATACACACTTTTTCCTTAAGCATCACACAATGGGCTCAACAAGCATTTTCTGGAAAATTATTGTCTATGATTGTAAATGAAATTTTGGCCTGATCTATACTTTAGATCTATGTTCCCTTTTATGTCATCTCGAAATGGCACGCTTGTTTGACTTGCTGACGGCTAGCATAATATTTCAGATATTGATTTACTCTTTGACTCCCTTTATGAATTATATGTATTTGTGGTTCAAAAAGCTGGGCAGCGCTTGGGCAGTTTGGGGGATCAAACCTGGGCGGACCGCCTAGGTTGAAGAAGAGGAGCAGGGGAATATGAGTATACGACATTACAAATTTATGACTATTAGACTAATACCATTTAACACAAATATGAGTATATTGTCATCATAAATTGACACATCATAAGATATTAAAAATCCTATAATTCAGAGTTCCAAACCATTGTAATAGACGACTAGCACAACAAAAAATAGGATATTATAGTAATACAAGCACAATCCATAATCCATACTCCATGGACCATACTCCATGCTCCATAGTCCATATCATTCCTAATCCATAGTTCCATACAATGATATGGGCATACACATAAGAGTAGAAAATAAGAACTAGAAAATATACACTTGAAGATAGAGTCAAAAGTCTTCATTCATCATAAAAAAAAGTGGGGTTGGCCTCATCATATGCATCGAAGTCGAGTCCATCATCATCAAAATCATCTCCCTCTTCAATATAACGTTTGTCCTCCTCCGTTTCTTCTGAATCTGCCACATCCTACTCTTATTCTTCCCTCCTCTTCCTCTGTGTAGATGACCTAGAGGTTGTAGGAGTGTTGGCTGCTAAGCCTGCTCTACCTGATGCCTCTTCACCCTTTTCTTGCTTTTTGTGTTTTACCAAACTCAAATATTGCTTAATTTCCTCCCTGATATCTTTAGGAACCTTCTTATAAGGGGCAACATCCCCCTTAATATCGGCAAGGTGTTTCTTGAACTAGTAATTGTAAATACTCCCATTATCCTTTCCACAATAATTATACCTTATACAATTTTTATCATTCAGATTTGAGTTATAACGATACTTTTAACCAGGATCACCACTTTTAGAAGAACCTGGAGAAAACATTTCCATGTAACAAGGCTCCTTTTCTTCTTTTTTTTGTTTTACCAAATTCAAATATTGTCTAATCTCATTCCTAATAAAGCTAATCTCATTCTTAATAGCTTTAAGAATCTTTTTACAAGAAGCAACATTCTCTTTAATACTGGCAAGGTATTTCTTGAACCGGTTTACACCCCCATTGGTATCTCTTTTATAAAATTATATATTATATAATTTTGTTCATTTGGATTCAGGTTATTACCATATTTCCAACCTGAATCACCACTTTAGAAGAACTAGAATAAGATTTATCCAAATGACAAGACTGACAAGGCTCCTTTTGTGTTTTACCAAACTCAAATATTGCTTAATCTCTTCCCTGATAGCTTCAGGAACTCTTTTTACAAGAGGCAACATCCCCCCTAATACTGCAAGGTGTTTTCTGAACCGGTTTATATCCTTATTAGTATCGTTTTTCTCAATAATTACATTTTATATAATTTTTGTTATCTGGATTTGGGTTAAAACCATACTACCAACCCGGATCACCACTTCTACAAGTACCTAAAGAAGACATTGAAATAACAAATAAAATATCATGTATGAAGATTCTTAACTAATATTTTTGCTTGATCTTCAATCAGCAATGTTTGAGATGTTTTGTTATCTCAAATGCTTCCTAAAAACCCTCTAATAAGCTTCAAAAATATACAAAATCAAATCTAAACCAAAAGTATGATGTTTGGATCAATTTTTCAAAATTTTGAAACGACCCAATCCATCTTACAGAAGTGTAAAAATGTGTTTTTTTTTTTATAGTTTTTTTCATTCCAAAAGATAATAAAAGGGGTTTAGGTCGCATTTGGGGGGGGGGAGAAATAATGCCCCTCCACGAGGGGCATTTTTGCCCCTGGGTTGGCGTGGTCCCTTGGCCCCTGCCTAGGCAGGTGCCCAGGGATCCAGTGCCTAAAAGGGCTGCTTGGGCCTAGGCAATGCTACCCTGGCTCGCCTGGGCCTGGGCGAAGCTGTCTTGGCCCCCCTGACCCACCTAAGCGGCCTGCTTTTTGAAACACTGATATGTATCAATTTATATATGTTGTTAATTGGATTATATGGAAGATGTTATTATAGAAGATGGGGTTGTTCCATGTTAAGCAAATTTGTCATGTCTGAAGCACAATTACATGTTGCTGTTGTCATAAAACATATTTGAAGCACCTACAAGGGGTGGATTTTATTGTTTTAAAGTGGCACTTGTTTGGCCTTGGTTTACCTTGAGCACCAGCTGAAATTTCAGGCCAAAATGAAGAAATTTTTCCTGACCCATTTTATTGTACCAACTAAAGAAATGAAACTTCTTTATACTAGCCCCAAGTAAGTGCTATTTTTCTGACAGAAACAACCAGATATCCATATTTTGCACATTTTGTTCTGTCTTGCATGCAATAGGCATTCTTTCCCCTTTTAGTTACTGCCACAATGTTTCCTATATGGGAAAGCAGATTTGTTAACTGACACTTCTTAGTCTAGGCAGATTACCATCAACGTTATATTAAGTGCTTTTGCATCTATAGTGTATAACTCGAAATGATAGCAAACTGAATATCAAGGGAGCTGGATGTTTTTTACTTGTTATTTATGTTTTATCTTTTGCAGCCAAGGCAGAAAACAGCTTTAGTCTCAGGTTCTCATTTTCTTCCAGCGAATTCTTCAGGGCAGCCAATGCCTGGGTTACAGAATATTGGCGTGATGGGTTCTCTTGGCTTAAATCCAAGAGCGAATGGGTCGCTATCATATAACCAGCAACGTGTAACTCATGCACAAATGAGACAGGCGCATTTGGCTCAACATCAACCGACCTCACTTACCTCTTCTCAGGTATGTATACCTAAATTCAAATACCTATAATGAAACTTGCTTTCTCTGCATGTTATACACTGAGGAATGCCCTTTTCCTATTGTTTTAAAGTAATCAGTAGGTCTAAAATGAGCTTATTATGCATTTGCTGTGTAGGTAATCCATCAAAATCATCACAAACACTTCATTCACAGCATTACTTTTGTGCTAATTAAATTTATCTTAGAAGTTAATCTGAGGTTCCTTATCAAAATTATGTATGACTGTTAACTGTTGTTATCAAAATTATGTATGGTATAACCATAAAAAAAATATGACTTTCTTTATCTCACCCCTGTTATCACAAATTGGAAATTTATGCACATGAATCGTGTTATGTGAGTCATCATGGGGCCTCTTTTTTAACTCTTTTCCTCAGGGTTCAAGGATTGTAGTTTTACTGTGTAGCTCTAGTATGCTTGTCTCTGACCTCTGAAACCATTCTATCAACATTTTTGAGACTCATATTGCTTATTGAACCCCATTGTTTTCTTGCTTTTCTTGTTCTTAATCCCTACCTGATTTTTATGAAAATGTATTGTGGGGTATGATGCTCACATTCTTGGTGAATTAATGGTGTATTAACTTCTTAGTGCAGGAAACCCAACAGTTGACCCCCTTCTTCTTTTATTCTTTCTAGTTTTGGGCATTCTTACCTTTTACAAACTTCATTACTCCAATAGACATGGCTAGCTTTCATGTTTCTGTTGAGTGTGAATCACATGATTTGACCAGAACAAGGATGTAAAAGAGGGGAAAATGATAAAGAGCCACCCTAACACCACTAAAGTTCTTCATGTCGTTAATTTCTAGCCTTAAATTGCACAAAATACCCAAATTGGGCTGTAAACCTGCATATTTCATGACTTCGTAACAGATATGCTACCATTACATTGATCCAAGGAAACTCAATTCCAAGTTACTTGCAGTAAAAATTCCTTTTGTTTTTGGGTAGTTACTTGCAATAAAAGTTCTTACACAATTAATTTCCAATTTTCCATTCTTGGATTTTTCCATATAATGTTACCTTCGAGCCCCTCTCTTTGTTGGTTGTTGATGTATGGGGCACCTAGTAGGTAAAAAACACTGCAAACATATTCGCATCGGCATCTGCAGAATCCTGTCTTTCACTAATCTATTGAATATCTTCCTTTCTCGCCTTGGTTCTTTGAGCCCGCCTCTCTCCTCCTGAATAAGAGAATCTGGTAGGTCCAGAGCACCCAAATGAGGATGTGGGATCCTTGAGCTCTCAATTAAAAGCATTTAAACTTTTCCATGCTTTTCATTGTTATCACTTTTATATCTCCATTTCCGAAATGATTTTGAATGCCACATTTAATTGTTGGAAATTTAGAATATATTGAACTCTCTTATTCAATTCATAAACAAGTCATAACTTGCAACTGAAAGAATGTTGCATGTATGTGCATGTGGTTTGTAACATACATAGATATGCATATAGTGTTCATGTATATGTGTATTCACATTATTTGATAACTGAGCTTATACTATTCTTTGAATTATACTTAATTAAGAATAATTGGTACTTGTACTATCCCATATAAAAACAATCTGCCATGTGGATTTTTCGGAGGCCAAGACTGGGGCATTACTACCCACATGTTTGGCAACATATGATGAATTGTTTGGCTTGATGGCACACTCCATCCTGTTAAACTAATGTTTCTTTACACTGGCCAGTTTCATGTTAAAATATTTTTTTCGAACTTTCTTCTTCTTTTTGTTATTAAGAAAACAGAGAAAGAAAAGCAGCCTCCTCTGAAGTTAATGTTTTTGCAGAAGTTGTCAGCTCCAGGTTTACAAAGGGTGCCATCATTGGCATCCATGAACCATCAACTTTCAGCTCTGACTCAAAGTGGGCAACCTGCAATGATGCAAAACTCTTTGTCCCAAACACAATTGATGAACATGAAATCGCTACAGTCTGCCATTTCCTCTCCTGCATCTCCTTCTTACCATCATCAACTACAAAGGCAACAGCAAAATGGGATGCATCAACAATTGCATCAGAAACAAACCATGCCCATGAATCAGCCGCAAATGGTTCAACAAGCTCAACAAATGCAACAACCAGGATCTCAGCAACTTCTCATTCAACATCAACAAGCATCGCAACAATCAATGCAACAGCAACCATCTCCTAGAATGGCTGGATGTTCGATCCAAAAGCCGACTAGTTTAACAGGATCACAACCAAGTACTCCTGCATCAGGCACAACTACTGGTGGGAGTTCTAGTCAAGGAACAGAAGCAAGCAACCAAGTCCTTGGCAAGAGAAGGATACAGGATCTGGTTTCTCAGGTATTTCTTTCTATTTCATTTCAATTCAAGATTTAATCATTTCTTTTCTTTTTTTGTTGTATTGAAGCCTTGGAACTTTTTCTAACTGATTGCGTTTCTTTGGCTTGTACCAAACTCCCCATGCAAATGACAGTATTTATGGTAAAAGTATCACATTCATTTTTGTCTAATTTACTGTTAGTTCTCTTTTTGAATCTTAAAATCATGAAAAATATAAAACTATATCATGTAACTGCACTATTCACACACTTTAATGAGGTGATGTGACTCTCTAAACAGAGAGAGGAGAAAAGATGTGGGAGTTTGAGATACAGTGGATGGCTTGATGCCAAGTGGGAGCTGTTAATTAGCTAGATAGTAACCCTCTTTTGTCTTTCCTAATCTTAAAGGTAACGTTACTGGATCTGAGATTTCTCACTTCGTTTTCTCTTGAAGGCACATCTAGGTATCTATTCTCCTTAACATCTTGTCTAAATATCCCAACCTTCTCATAAAATGGCCGATCTGCCACCTTGATGTGTAACCTGATTTGACATGTCTTATTGAGATCTTGAAACTGCCAACTGTCAAGAGCATGGCCTCAACAAGCATCTGGGGTAGAATGGGGACCTCCCTTGAGCTTGGGAGGGCACATGATACTTAGTTTCTCTATGGATTTTTAAGTCTCCAATGAGTTTCTAATTTCTTTATAAAATGTTGAGGCCCAAGGGTCAACTGACCTGTCTAAATTACTGATAAGTGTCCCATCTTTCCTAGATACCAAAACAGCCATAATTCTTAAGGTCCTTAAAAAAAGAAGGTTGTCGACTTGCCCACTTTACTTTCAACCATTCAAACATTGAAGCTACCACACCAGTCACTTTAACTAGCATTTGCAAGTTGTTCTCCAGTCTCCACGATTTTCAAGATTTTAGAATTTGAGGGCACCTTTACTTTCTTACTTTTCACTTAGGGGCCGTTTGGGTACCTGAAAATCTAATAGGGAACATATTACAAGGAAATATGAGATTTACAACCGCAAGAAAATGGAAACAAATTACACAAGATTTCTCCAAAATACGTGAAATCTATTACGCGCAGAATGGCTGTGAAATCCATTACGCGCTTAACGGGTAATCTAACTACGTGTGTCTCTTACCAGAAAAAAATCCTCTATCTCCTGCCATTCTCCCTCTCTCTTGTGCCCATCCATTCTCCCGCCATTCTCCCTCTCTCTTGTGCACATCCATTTCTATTTTCTCTCTCTAAACTCCATTTACATCCATTTCTTATATTTCTACACCTTCCTGTGCACATCCATTTTTATATCCCTCTATCCCCAATTTGGTTTCCACTTACATTCATTTCTTCTATTTCTACACTCTCCTGTGCATATCCATTTTTACATCCCTCTATCCCCAATTTGGGTTGTATCTCTCATCTGAAGCCATCGGCTCTCATATAAAAACAAAAATAATAAAAATAATAAAAATAATAATTAGTAATCAATGAGAAATTACACAACACAATCATACTAAAAAATTTCACACAACATAATCCTTATAAGAGATTAGTAGAAGCTCAATTGAAATAAGATACCTCTTTAATCTCCTCCAATGCCTCTAAATTTTCTACTGCAATTACCAAACCTTCTAGTTTACTAGTCAAATTTCTTTCAATTTTTTAACTTGTACTGTAAAGATTTTGAATGTGGTATCATAAATTTATTGTTTATTTGAAATTATATAGAGAGACATTTGAAAGACTTCTATAAACAATAAATAAAAATAAGGCTTATCACAATGAAATCATGTTATTCCAATCATATTATTCCAATGACTTATCATGTTAAAACCAAAGTCTAATCATGTTAGAAGACGTGATTCCATGTAAGTGCCAAAAGCATGCAAAATAAGTAGGAAATAGTGTCATGATGACTTTAGAATGGTACAAGTTATTATTTAAAATATTTTTGGAATGGTGATGATGTTATTATTAGAAAATCTTTTTGGAGTGGTTTGATGATGTCTTTAATTCCACATTTTAGTGGAATTTTGTGACAAAAAAGAACGAAATGATAGTTTATAGGCAAGTGTTGGTAAAATGTTGGTAATGCTTTCCCATATTTCTTCCAGACATAGCCAAACAGTAGCAATGTATTTCCTAGGTTGCATCTAAATAATACCCAAACAGTAACAATCCATTTGCAGGTAATGTATTACGCCAGTAATATATTTCACAGAAAATATATTTCCATGTATCCAAACGACCCCTTATTGTTTTTCTCTCCCAAGGTATGTTTGGACATAAAAGGGCAGACACTATAATTCTTTTTTGGAACTTGTTCAATTAATAGGGTTTGATGTAGAGTTCGGCATTTACACCTTGTTAGGGCGAAGCTTGGGCAAGATTGTCACGACTTTGATGCAAGAGAGAAATTAGGTTGGTGAATAGAGGGAGTATGAAATGTGAAGTTGATAGAGCTAAAGAAAGCTGGAACTCTGTTTGATAAGAGAGCTTCTATATGATGGAATGGAAGAAAATTTATAGAATATTAGAGAAAGATTTTTGTTGGGTAAAAGAGCTTGGAGGAGGAGAGGGAATGTTTCAGTGATGAAGGAAATATCAAGTTCTGTTGGGTAAATTGGAGATATTTTGGGTAAGGTAGAAACTAGAAAGAGGGAGTGGAGGGAGAAACGTCAAAAGAAAGAGTTTGAAGCCTTGTTGGGTGGAAGAGTTAAGAGGAAGCAAGGGAGAAATTTGATAATATTCTAGGTTTTGTGCAAGTAGAGATATGCTGGAGCAAGTAGAGAAATGCTGGACCTGTTAAGGTGTCTGGTGAGCTGGCATTGGTGGGTGGATCATCAATAATGAGAGGCTGTCTCGATTCTGAAATGTGAAACAATGTTACGATTTCTAATTTTTGATATGCATCCTCATCATCTGGATACACTTAGCCCCCAAAGGCACAAAGCTCACCCAGAATGCTCTTATGGTGAGTCGTGTCTAAATATGCAAGCGTTGTTTCAAAAGAAAATTTAAAGAAACACATCAATAAATTTTACTTCGGATAATTGAAACAAATTTGATAATTAGACTGAAATAGTCCTCAACTTCGTATAAATGATATTGATTATTAGGGGTAGTTTTTGGCCCAAGAAAAGTGAGTTTTAAGGTTGTTTAGGACATTTTCTAGTGAGTGTGAAATCTGCACTAGTTCCGTGGAAGTGGTAAAACGGTAAAAGGCAGAGTTGTGAGGTGGGGCTAAGTTCAGTAGAGAAACCTCCAATTAGTTTTTGCATTTCTTGTTCTTTGATTATAGCAACATGATAGACAGTTATTTCCCTTTTCCCCCTCTAAGAATCAATTTTTATGAGTTTGATTTGTGTTTTAAGGGAAATCTCTCTCTTGCTCTCCTCTCTCTCCCACCCCCCCTCCTCTCCCTCTCTACTTCCCTCCCTCTGTAAATAGGTGTATATATATACTTTATATTATATATATATATATATATAAGATATATGGAAAAAAGATTTTGTAAGCTACAGCTATAATGAATAGTATAAGCTACTAGCTCCTAGCCGTCAGATCTTCATCGGGTGGTTCAAAATTTATATCACTATTTGAATTTTAATATTTTTCTAGAAATTATATCGTAATAAAATTTTGGACCTGTGTACTAAAAAGTGGGGTGCACAATAAACAATGTATAAAAAATATTTTCTAAAATATAAAATGACCAAAATACCGCTGAAAAATGACAGGGGTAATTTGGTCATTTTAAATTATTGAAAGTAATTGTTTTACATTTTTATATGGTGCACAATAATGTTAGGTATATACACCCAAAATTTCATCTTAATCTGATTTATAGAAAAAAATATTAAAATTAAAATAGTGATATGAATTTTGAACCACTCGATGAAGATCTGATGGCTGAGTGCTATTAGCTTATATTATTCATTATGGCTAGTAGATTAGGAAATCCTTTTCCTATATATATTATATATATAAAGCACCACACGGTTTGGGAACCGTGTGGCGCACAAGAAATGAAGGTTTGGGAACCATGTGGCGCACAAGAAATGAATTTATGGCTTCGGGGCTAGGTTTCGGATCAATAGTTATATAGTCACAGAAGTTTACATATTTCTACTTACCTATGGTTATACATTTCCCCAGGTGTATGCTATATATACGGCTTTGCTTTGTGTAGGAGCTTTAAAGATCCATAATATTGGGGATCTGACCCTCTCAATCTTCCCATTAACATCCTAAAAACAAAGATATATCAATTTTAGTTTTATAAACTACTACTTCGTAGGTATTTTACTTGTTGGAGTAAATATATAATATGATACCACAAGACCGTTCTACAAAGTAAACTATCCTTATTTCTCTCTTCAACCAAAAAAACCTTAAAGAGGGATGACATGAACATTTAATCCAAGAGCATCATTCCACCAATAAATGCTTTTGCATTCTTCCAAATTTTCCCATATTTTTATATTGAAAAACCCATATAATCCTTGAACTATAAAATGAATAGATTTTTTAAAAATCATAATTAGAATAATTCTAAATTATGAGCATAATTTTCAAATTTCAAATTCATAAATATTTTATTAATAATTTTAATTTAAGTATATATTAACATTTGTAATAGAGAAAATTTATCAATTCTTCATCATCATTAGGGCTATTTCCTGACTATGTGGGGTCGGCTACATGAATTCTGGTCCGCCATTCTGCTTTATGAAGGGCCCTCAGTGAGGCTATAAGTCCTTATATCTTTTCTCACTATTTCCAGCCATGTCTTTTTGGGCCTACACTTTGCCCTTTTTGAGCTTTCCACTTGAACCAACATGTACCTCATAACAAGTGCCATACTTAGCATGCGCTGTGCAGAGAAACTTTATTAATTAAATAAATAAAATCATAGAGATTAAAGTTAACATCCCTTTATTTTAGTAATTTCCCTAAAATTTTCAATTTTATGAACGTCCCTTTTTTCCTTTTTCGTTTCCCCATAATGCCTATGTTCAGAACTCCAAATTCTAAACCTACTTATTTCACAAAAGTTCTAAATTCTATTTTTTTATGGGTGCGGTTTGTATAGAGCCTAGGCTCTAAACAATCAAATTAGAGCCTACCTTCAAATATTATCGATAAATATGTTTTCAACACTGGAAATTTTTGTGGTAGCCTTAAAATATGTTTTCATCTTTATTTATAAAGTTTAAAGTTTAAACAATAGTGTAGATCGATAGATCTATGAAAACTTGAAAATCTTGAAAATTGACGGTCCAAAATGCATTACAAAATACACCATTTCCAAAACTTGAAATCTATTTTTTTCTCATGTCCATGCATCTTAATGTCGAGATGATCAAATTGACGATATTTGAACATCAAAACAATTTCTTCTAGTGAAATTTTTGAGGTAGGCTCTAATTTGATTGTTTAGAGCCTCGGTTCTATATAAACGTTTCCCTTTTTTTATTGACTTTTTAGTTTGGAACTTCAAGTTGTGAACATAATTTTTTGTGAATGAGCTTCTCATCAAGTTTTGACCAAGTTTTAATGTGTGGAACCTTTGTTGCTGATATGTGGTAAAAACCCATCTTTTTAGCAAGAACAATAAAAGCTAATAATAAAAGGCTTATAAGAAATAGTTCAAAAGGCAAGACATTAAAATTTTTAATTTCGCATTCATAAAAATTATAATTTCGCCTTGAGCAGAAAAATACTTCTTAAATTTATGAATTTGTTTAAATTAGGAATTTAAATATACTTCTTTAAACCATTTTTAGTTAAACAATTATTTTATTTCACAACATTTTTGAAACCATTATTTTTTAGTAAAAGGTATTTTAATTTTTTTTTTGATAAAAAATTTATTTTAATATTTATTGGTCCATTCTACATATATTTAATCTAAATTAAGGGCAGCACATTTGGCAGTCATTTGGATGAGATACCTAATGAAGGAGAGAGATTAGAGTTGGTATCTTGTGGGAAATAGTAGTTACCTTTCCATTGTGAATGAATTGGATAGGGTTGTACACGATGTTAAACTCATGGTTGACATGAATCCTGGTCTGCCATTCTGCTATACTAAGGGCCATACCTTTAGTGAGGCCATAAGTCCCCATATCTTTTCTCATTGTTTCCAACCATACCTTTTTGAGCTTATCCTTTGCTCTTTTTGAGCCTTCCACTTGAACTAACTCACACCTCTTAATAGGTGCTCTACTGGGTTTGCGCCACACATGGCCAGCCCACTTAAGTCTACTCGCTTTCATCTTATCTCCTATTGGTGCCACACCTACCTAAATTATTCCTAATGTATTCATTTCGAATTCTATCCATTCTTGTCATGTCATTTATCTATCTCAACATCTTCATCTCCGCTACACTCATTTTATGGTTATATTATTTTTTGAGCTCCAACATTCCTCTCCATAGAGCAAAGCTGGTCTCACAGCTATCTTATAGAACTTGCACTTTAGCTTCATTGGTATGTAGAGATTGGATAAAATTCCAGTTGCAGATCTTCGCTTCGCCCACCCAGTTCTAATTATATGTGCGACATCTTCCTCAATATCTCTTTTTTCCTTGATTATCGATCCAAGATATCGAAAGGGCGCACTTTTTGGTATTTCCTAACCATCAATCTTAACTACTTCATCGTCTATACTCCTATTATTACTAAATTTGCATTCTATATATTCTATCTTAGTCCGGCTAATTTTAAAACCTTTAGATTCTAGATCATACTTCCAAAGTTTTAACTTTGTGCTGACGCCATTTTGGGTCTCATCGATCAAAACTGTCATCTGCGAACAACATGCACCACAGTACCTCATCTTGTAGGTGCCTAGTTAAGTCATCCATAACTAAGACAAAGAGTTATGGGCTCAATGCTGACCCCTAATATAGACCTATTGCCACTGACAACTCACTTGTCTCTCCACCAGTTGTTCGTACACAAGTTGTTTTAAAGTTTTATCTGAAAGGGGGCATATTTTTAGCTACATCTCTGAAGCTTATGATTTGTATTGTTCTCAAAGCGCCTTTTTCTTCTTCTGTATTTTGTTGTTGGCTCCTTCTTGCTTTGTTAAGTTAAAAAGGTCAATATTTACATTTGGTTTTGAGACCATTCTATTCTTTTATAATTATCTTTTCGCATGGGCCTCAATCTTTATGCATCATGTATTGTGGCAGGTAGATCCACAGGGAAAGCTGGACCCTGAAGTTGAGGATATCCTCTTGGAGATAGCAGATGACTTCATTGACTCGGTGATGATCTCAAATTGTTCTGTACTGATAAGGCATGATGATGTGTAATTTGGAGCTAATCAGAGTTATAATGTATTTGCATATCTATTTCTCACACTGCTAACGTCATTTCTTTTTATCGTCATGGGATATGCATAAAGTAATGTATTTGCATATCTATTTCTCACACTGCTAACATCATTTCTTTTTATCATCATGGTATATGCATAAAATATTGATGGTTGAGAAAATAATGCAAAATCGCAGCTATATATTTCATTTGATAAGAAAAATTCTTCTGACTCTCTTTTAATTACTCCCATGAACAAAATTCTTCTGACTCTCTTTTAATTACTCCCATGAACAAAATTCTTCTGACTCTCTTTTAATTTCTCCCATGAACATTTTTTTCATAGATCTCTTCAAACTAAAGTTGGTTTACTAGTTGCAGTTTTTCAAAACACATTCGAGAAATCATATTACGAAGGGAGAATTATTAGAGAGGGCAAGGGGCGAGGGAAGAAAACCCTTTTGGGGGTCTTTCCAATTGTATTTCCTTAATTACTGTCAGTTTATTTTTGCAATTACCTTACTAATCTCTTGAAACTTTTCAGGTCACAACATATGCGTGCAGTCTAGCAAAGCATAGGAAATCTTCAACATTAGAATCCAAGGATTTGTTGCTTCATTTGGGTCTGCTTCTCTCTCTAAACATTCTAAGAACATTGTTGCATTTTTTTTCTCCTGTAACTGTCTTTGGAGAATATTATCATATACCTAGCTCATGAATTTACAATATTTTTTGCAGAGAGGAACTGGCATTTGAACATTCCTGGCTTTTCTAGTGAAGAACAGAGGAACCACAGGAAACCAGTAAGAATATGCTTCCTTTTCTGAGGGAAAATGATATAAGATAAAATTTGGAGAATTATTTTATTGCCACCTTTTGTTTCAAATGTATTTAGGTTTCTGCTATTTAGGTTAACCAAGGGTTAATTGACTAGTACACAAAAACACATGCGGAGACTATTTGTTTCAGAGTAGGGTTTAAAATCATGGACTAGGTTTGGGATTTGTCAAAGTCCTGATCTGAGTCCACTACGCGTGACTAGGCCAAGTACAAAGCAGACCTGAAAGAGTCTCTTCAAAAAATAAAGGGTTTTCTTATGAGACAGGTGATTCGTGTATTTTCTCCAGGGTGCGGATAGGTCCCATGGCAAAGTCAACACAGGCAAGTCCCAAGTAGATTCCCTGCAGTTGTAATCTGTGGTTTGAGGATAGGAAAACTTCTTGGTTTTTATCATCTCTTCGTGAAACAACATAGTAAAGAAAGAAACACTGTAAAATAACTAGAAGACATTCTCAACCCTTAAAATTTTGTCATTCTTCTCATCTTCTTTCCATCTGGTTTTTGGGTTTTTTCTTCTCTATCAAGAGCTTTTAATCTTAGGGTTCTTTATGGGTTTTAACTTTTTCATTTTGTTTTTTCTCTTGCTTCCACTTTATCCTTATTTCTTTTTTACCTTTTCTTTACTCCGTTGTTTCACAATAGGACTTCCTCCTATGTTTTCATATTTAATGATGTCCTTTTTGCACAGTCCATGTATTTTGCCTCATCTTTTCTTTTTGATATTTAGTTAACCAAATGGCACATAAAATTTATAATTAAGTCGTAAAGGAAAAACCTTATTACATTCGAAACCATGGCAAGTTCCTAATTCCTAAATATAAAATTCTGTCGTGGCAAAAAACCAAGTTTTCCCTGTAGAATTCATTTTGGCCAAATTGTTGCTTTACGTTCTTTGAGTTTCAAAAAGCAGCTTCCCTCTTTTGCATGTATTTTTCGTTTTTGGGGTTGAAAACCAAAAGTTTGGATATGAGACATTGTTCTGGTAAGAAATAGTTTTTACTTGTGTGTCATTCAAAGGAACACTTGAAAATTTGCAATATCGGATCTAAATGTGTCAAGGGACATGGAAGCTATGATTGAGGAATAAATGCGGAATTTTTGTCTGAAATTAGTGATTTAATACCCAAGGTTATATATTTCAGCTGTTAGCCCCATTCATTAGCCAAAATTTGCCCAGAAGTTAAAATAGGAAATATCAATAGTTCGTGCCGATGGCTCTGAAATTTGAAATGTCATCATAGACATGGATCGTTAATTTTTCAAAATGACTTTTTTAACTTCGTTTTACCTTTGGGACCTAATCTTAACACTCAACATGTGAAAATGTAGTCAGAGTAAACTTTGATTGGTCTAGGTACTATTTTGATATTTTGAGTTCGTTGGACTATTGTATGAGCTTTAACAGTTTCCTAGGTACTGTACTGATACATTCCTTCCCTAAGATATTTCCCCTCTACTAAGTTATGAAATAGACTCATGAGGAATCTTAAAATACCGCTCTACCCATAAGTGTATTGACTTTTTGAGAAAAAGAGCTTTGTTCGTACAAAAATACAAAATTAACCATAGTACTTTGATTATGAAAAAGAAAAAGAAGAAAAAGAGCTATGTAAGATACATATTTTTTTTAAGATATTAGACCTCTTGAGATTTTGTCTCCGACTTTGGCTTTCCACCTTTTATAGAGGGATAAATGGACCGATTTGCTTGCCTTCTATAGTACAAATCTTAGAGCCTTCTTTTTCCCCATGACCTCTTTTTCTTTTCCCATGGTTTCTTGCTGCAAAAGAGAGAGAGAGAGAGGACCGCGGGGGGGGGGACCATGTCTCTCTCTCTAAAAACCTATGTTTTTAAGCTTTTCCCTCATGCTCTATTTAAAAACCCAACACATTCTTCCCTCTAATATTCTCTCTAAAAACCCAGCTCATTCTTCCCTCTCACATTCTTAGAGAGAGAATGTGTAAGAATGTGAGACGATGGAAGAATGGGTTGGGTTTTGAGAGAGAATGTAAAACAGAAGAATGGGCTGGGGTTTTAGAGAGAGAATGAAAGAATATAGTTGGGTTTTAAGTGAGAGAACGTGAACAGAGGAAGGGGCTTAAAAACTGGGGTAGAGAAGGAGGCAGGGAAGAAACCTTGGAAAGAAGAAAGGTGAGATGTGGGAGAATGAGGTCTCCAGATTTTGTTTCAATGGAGGCAAATTGGTCGGTTTGCCCTTTAGGTGGAAGAACCAAAGTCAAAAACAAAATCTCTAGAAGTCTAATTTCTTAAACAGAAAAAATCTTGATAAGGTTTATTGCTTAAAAAGGCCTTATTTTATGGGTTATCGTAGTTGGCCCGGAATAATATTGTTAGACTGGAACTCTCATGCTTATTTCTTATTAAAGAAATGTAGCTCATGCCTCTTTTTCTGATGAATGACTGCAGATAGCGAATGATGCCCACAGGAAACGACTCGAAGTGGTAAATATTTCATTCCTTATGATTGTCTTCTATTATTATGTCTTATATTATAACATTTCTATTCTTATTTTAATTAATGTATTTCCTAATTGAGAGTGATGAACTTTGTATACCTATTCCAATATCATTGAATTCAGAAGACCATGGTCACAGTGGTAACCACGAGTTGAAGGGGGTAGTTTTTACCCTCTATCAAGGCAATTGTGAACTTGGGTAGTGACACTATACTTCCTCCGACAGATGTGGTCCATTTTTTTCTTTTTTAAGCATGTTTTGATACTCAGGCCCCTTTTATCATCATCATAGCCTTTTCTCAACTAATTGGGGTCGGCTACATAAATCCTAGTCCATCATTCTGCTCTATTACGGGTCATACCCTTAGTGAGGCCATAAGTCCCCGTATCTTTTCTCACTACTTCCAACCATATCCATTTGGGCCTACCCCTTGCCCTTTTTGAACCTTCCACTTGAACTAACTTGCACCTCCTAATAGGTGTTGTATTGGGTCTGCACCACACATGGCTAGCCGCCGGCCCACCGAAGTCAACTCTCTCTCATCTTATCACCTATTGGTACTATATTTAAATTTTTTCGAATGTATTCATTTCGAATTCTATCCCTTCTTCTCTTTCCACTCATCTATATCAACATCCTCATCATTGCTACACTCATTCTATGGGTATATTGTTTTTTGACCGCCCAACATTCCGCCCCATAGAGCAAAGCTGGTCTCACAACTGTCTTATAGAACTTGCCCTTCAGCTTCATTGGTATGCGACAATCGCATAAAATTCCAGTTGCACATCTCTACTTCGCCCTCCCAGCTCTAATTTTATGTGTGACATCTTCCTCAGTCTATCTATTTTCTTGGATTATCGATCCAAAATATCGAAAAAGTGCTATTTTTAGTATTTTCTTGCTATCAATTTTAACTACTTCTTCATCTCTACTCCTATTATTACTAACTTGCATTTCATATGCTTTGTCTTAGTCCAGCTAATTTTAAAACCTTTAGATTCTAAAGCATCCCTCCAAAGTTCTAACTTTTTGTTGACGCTGTTTTGGGCCTCATCAATCAAAACTATGTCATCTCCGAACAACGTGCACCGTGGTACCTCATCTTGTAGGTGCCTAGTTAAATTGTGCATGACTAAAACAAAGAGGTATGGGCTCAATGCTGACCCCTGATGTAGACCTATTGTCATTGAAAACTCACTCGTCTCTCCACTAGTTATTTGTATAGTTAGCGTTCCATCGTACATATCTTTCACCAAGTCGATGTAATGTCTAGAGACTCCATTCTTTTCCAACACCCACCAAATGAAATGTCGAGATACTCTATCATAAGCTTTATCTAGATTAATAAAGACCACGTGGATGTCTTTTTCCTTTGCCCTAAACTTCTCAATCAATTGTCTAAGTAGGAAACTAGCCGTGGTTGTTGACCTCCCTGGCATAAAACTAAATTGGCTTTCTGATACACTCGTTTCATGCCTTAGTTGTTGCTCAATCACTTTCCCAGAGCTTCATAGTGTGGCTCATAAGTTTGATCTGTCAACACTTTGTACAATTCTGTATGTCTCTTTTGTTCTTGTAAATAGGTACCCCAATACTTTTTCTCCATTCGTCTAGCATTTTCTTTGTTGTTAGCACCTTGATGAATAGCTTGGTCAATTAATCAATGCCAATCTCTCCATTGCACTTCTAAACCTCTATTGAGATACTATCTAGTCCTAAAGTCTTTCCTACCTTCATCCTTTTCAAATCTTCTTTCATTTCCGATATCTTAATCCTACGAATGTATCTATGACCTCAGCCCTCATTTATGCCAATGGTTCTTTCTACACTATGTTTCCATTGTGTTTGTTATTTAATATTTTTTGAAAATAAACTCTCCACCGTTCTTTGACGTTTTTATCCTTCACTAAAACCCTTTGATCGTCACTCTTAATGCCATTTAATATGGTCTAGATCCTTACATTTTTTCTCTCTCATTTTTGCTAATGTGAAGACATCTTTTTCGCATTTTCTTGTTCTTAGTTTACTATATAAATTATCATATGCCTTAAGTTTAGCCTTGTTTACTATTTGTTTAGCGTTTTTCTTAGCATTAAAAAAAAAAACGCTAAACAAATAGTAAGAAACGCTAATATTAAGGCATATGATTATCATGAATCCTGAACATACTTAGGCTCCTTTATGAACTAATAATCTTGTTTACTCTCTGGCTCATTCATTAATTAAAAGGACATTGTTCCTTTATGAAGTAATAATCTTGTTTACTCTCTGGCTCATTCATTAATAAAAAGGACATTGTTTGGTTCCTATATATAAACACCGGAAAGCGCTCCTCAATGTGTGTGTGTGTGTGTCTTGCCGAAGTATCAACTACCTTATTTGCCTCCCTTTATATGTGGTGGAAAGTCACCCTGAGGTTACTTGTGATGTCAAAAATATTGTTGAAACTACTAGGTAACTGTCATGAGCATTTTGTTTTCCTACAGCCCCACTAGATTATATTGCTTGAATCACCTTCTAGTTGTATTTGCCTCCAACTGGGATGCAATCAACAAGCCCTTCTAACAATTGTCTTGCCTATGCCTCAATAGAGCCTGTGAAGGTCAATAAGATGCAGCCATCTTGGTCTTTAATAACTCTTCTTACCCTGATCAGCCTCAGATTTCCTCATGAAACACCTTTGAAATTCAATTTTTATTTGAGCTTTTATGGGGGAAAGTGCAATTCCTGTGTATTTTTGCATGAGAAAATGAACCCCTAGATAAAGATCTCCCGAACTTGAATATCAACAGCCAAGTATCTCCAAAACTCTTTTCTGGCTCTCGATCCTTATTATAATGCTTGTCTTTATCCAATCCTTCAACAACAATTCCAAATCGTAATATTCGGACTCAAATACTCAGTTGCTCCTTTTCGAACCACACAAACCATAGGATTGTCAAGATTGCGAGTGCTACTTGCTCAGGAATGCTTCAATGGAGTCTGGTGTAATCCTCTGTATCTTATAATTCTTTTTTTTTTCTTTGAGAAATTGTAATTAGGCTATTCTGTTTGTTATTTCACAATGTAAGAAAATGGTTCACTGTTTTTGCCCCAAATTTGGTTCACAATGTAAGGAAATGTGGGGTCATCAAATTTGTTTTAGGCCAAGTAAAACTACCATGCAAATGGACTTTCCTTTGGCCTTGGAAAATGGAAAGACGGTTGCGCAAAGCAATTTGCACTAGAGGGAAAGTGTATCTTGGGTCCAACAATTATGGAGTAGGGTAACATAGTTCACTTAAATGGGGAAGCAAAATATAATCCAATGGAGTAAAGAAAACAGTAGGCCATTAGGGTCATCATCGTTCAATGTAGTGATGCTTTGTAATGGAGGAGAGTGAGGCCCACCATCAGGGAAATGCAATATTTCTGTTGGGTCTCGCTCTCTCTCCATCAGCATCCATTGTTTCATTTGTGGGTGATGACACCAAGGGACCATGGTTCTTTTCTAATCAATTGATTAAACTCTACATTTACATTCACAAATCTTTTGGCTCATCTTAGGAGTCCTCCTGAAACAAATCTTTTGGCTCATCTTAGGAGTCCTCCTGAAACAAATCTTGATATACTTGATTTCCTATATCAGATTCGAAATTTGATGGACTCTCAAAGCCCTGACACTGCTGTGGGAAAAGATAGGGATTCAATGGGGCAACAAGCTGTTAACAATTTGGAAGTTTTGGCTCACCAAATCAATGCCGTACAAAGTGAACAAATGTTCTCTCCTGCAGCTGGTCCTCAAATGGTTCAAAAGCTTACTCGTTTCTAGTTGGATTACAGATTAACTATACTCCTAAATCTTTGCCTTTGGCTAAAGCAGGTCAGTTTGTAACGTGGGTGATAATTAATTTGTTTTATTATGCATATTGTAAATATGTTTTATATTCTATTTAAAATTGAATGCATACTTCAAAGGAGAATAGTCGAATGCCCCCAATTTTTCTTGAAATAGTATGACAGAATGGTCCTTTTCAGCTGTTGATGAGAGGAAAAGAATAATCCAATGGACAATGATATAGCACTATGTTTTATCGGTTAATACAAATTTGAGGATCTTCTCCAATAATGCTGTGTATTGATAGAATATGGATATCATGCTACAGGGTAATGGACAGTCTACTATGATCCATGGACTATGATGGAATGGTAATGGAGCTGAGAATGGGACACTGCAGCACAACGTGTTTCCTGTGGTGGGTCCTAAACTCTCACCATCACAATCAATCATTTCATTGGGATGGTGAAGGTGACCCAAATGGACTCGGATACTAGCATAGTTCATTGGATTATTGTAGGCCATCTCTCTTCTTCTTCTTTTTTTGATAGGTCCTCGTGGGAGTCGAACATGGGATGTAGTTTTGCAATTCGTCAATGCCACCACCAATCACGCAAGTGCTTGAATCTCCAAAGTGGGCTAGGTCGGCTTGGTTACTCTTGACCTCCCTCACAGAAACCCAGATTTTTGTAAACACTCCCTTGAGGAATACATGACAAGAATCCTTGATATTGCAAATTCATAGATTTTTTTGTATTTCAAACATCCAAAATTCTTAATTTCCTCATATCTAAACGGGCCTTTGTCCTGTGTTTGTGAACCTTGACTTGTATGAACGATGCCCCCAATTCTCCATGATATGTGTATAGGGCCCATGTACAATGAGCACTATGAAGTTCTACAGTATGTACGAAACTTAATGAGAAACCAGCATTTCTTATTATATTATTTGGGAAAGTTGTCAAAATGCACGAGGTATGCACTATTTATCATTATATGTTTTTGACACTATTCCAGCTTATGATCATGAGCTTTTTCATGGGTTTTGGAAATTAAATTAAAGAATATGGGTACAATGTTAAATATTCATCTCATATGGGTCTTTTGATGATTTTCCCATGTTCTTATTAGTTATCAATATTTGTGGAAATCGCACCCATCACCAGCAATGGAATTTATTTAAAATAAATAAAGTTTGTTGTTTGAGTGATCTTTTCCAAATTCGGTGCCTTAGCTTGTTTTTAAGAAGAGTTTGAGCTCCTTACGAACCAAGGATGCTCTTTTATTTATGCAGTGTTTTTGTGGTGTCCTAAATGGGTGAGGTTTGTATAAGACTTCAACTTGTACTATTGAAGTAAGGTGCACATCAAAACTATGTTGAAATTTCATTTTCAGAGCTACAGAGTTTTGCAATCCAATTATAAAATTTGAAGTTTCAAAAATAGTGATGATCAAGGAAATTTATAAACACTTGAAAATCTTGAAAATGGATGGTTCAAATTAAAAATCAGGCAGTTCAAATTCTTGCCTTTGGAATTTAAAGTTTCGGTCCGTTCTTGTGAACTGGAAGGGTATTTAAAAAAAATATATAAAATAAAAATATAAAATCCCCAAAAATAAGGGATTTTGTGTGTAATATGTTTTTTAATATTTTTCTGTCATTTTGACAAATATTAGAAATTGTTTTGGCCATTAATATTTATTTTTACATTTTCCTCTCTTTTTTAAAAAGTTCAAAAATATCTTAGGCACAAATTGATTCTTTAAAATTCATTTTGCCATTAATTTTGAATGTCATTTGGATGTGTTTTGTTTAATCATATTTTAAATGTATTTTCCTATTTTAT
>NW_006498806.1:7860720-7892289 GCF_000471905.2 Amborella trichopoda | reverse complement strand
ATATATATATATAAACCTTTTTGATCACTCGAGACTTGTTTGGTTAGGGTTGTTGAACTGGCCAGTTTACCGATTAGTATCGAGTAACCACTTTCGACCCTATATCTAGTTAACTATTCCGATTCAATTTTTTGTTACATTGGACCAAATAATGTGTCCAACAATTTTTTTATCTATGAATCTCGAGATCGAGATGATTGATTTGAGGGTTTCCTAGTATAACAATTTTCTCTAATGGAGCTTTTAGGTGTACACCTTACATAAAATTTTTCCGTCTTAAATTGAGAAAAGCTCTTCGGATCCCCGCCCTTTTCAGCTTTATTAAGGGATTATTGTGTGCCAGCAGTACAATCCGGTAGGGACCATATTTCAATTGCGAGAGACAGATTGTACTTATCATTAATGGCAACATCATTGCGCCCTAAACATGCTCTCTATGAAAATGTGAGCATGTGGAGAGAGCGAGAGCAATACATTCAAGAAAGAGAAAGAGAGTAGGGGGCAAAGGTCAAAAAAGATAAAAATATAAAAAATAAAAAAGGAAAGAAAGGAGATGACTTTTAGAAAAATTGTTTCATGTGGGTGGACTGCATTTCCACGTATGTGGTTCAGATAATGTAAAGCATCTATCTTCACGATAGATGTAAGTAGGTGTTCCATGTAAAAACAATAGAAATTCACAGTTCAAATGTTTTTTTTACAAGAATTATTATTTTTAGATTTTTAAATTTTTTTTTTTTTCATATTCATGATCTCCATGTTGGATATTTTACATGTCCTTAAGAATTAAGTCTTAAAATCCATCTCAAAAAAAATTTTATTAAGAAGCCTATATTTCTACATATGCGAGCTTGGCTTCATAGAAACCTAGTCCCTTTTTTTTTTTTTGAGGAGTAATTCAAAGAGGAAGATGCACAAGTCCCTACTCATTATTTCAAATAGTATAGGAGTTAGTTAGTTTTTTGAAAGTGTTAATGAGGTAGTGTTCATGAGAATGAAAACCACAATATGGTGACTAAAGTGTGAAGACGTTACAACCACCACCCAACCCTTTTCCCAAAGAGAGAGGATTTCTCTGGAAACGAGTGTAAGAGACACAGATGGAAAAGTGTGGGAAGTTGAGAGTGAGAGGTTATGTGAGGTGGGGTTCCATTGAAGGTTATGTGAGCTGGGGTTCCATTGAAGGTTGAGTGCGCTGAAGGCGGCTTGTGGCCTCTCTTTGACAAAAATAAAGATTGGAAAGGAAAGAATGTGGGGTGGTGATGGTGGTGGTGATAGTGATAGTGGTGTTTACATTAAAATGAAAGGGCAGCCGTCTCAACCACCATCATGAACTTCTTTACTTCAAACATTCACACTCGATCAGTCTTGAAGATTATGAGTCTAATGTTTCAAAATTCAATTTCGATCTCGGTTAGTTAATGGGCACATTCTGCAAAATCGGCTGGGTCAATCTAGAACTGGCCGGGTTTACTTGGACCTAGGTACTGGTGAACGATACGGTGGTCAATTTGACCATCGTATCTTTAAATAAGACTTGAAAAATATCAAAAAAAAGTCCAAAAAAAATAATTTGTTTGTAATAAATTTTTTAATGTTTTTTATTCTTTTGTAAAAGATTGGGATGTATAATGACTATTAATATTTATTTTTATATATATTTTTTTAAAAAAAAATATTTCTGAAACACTTTTAGACACAAATTGATCTTTTAAATTTTATTTTTTTATTATTTTTTTTAATCTCGTTTAGATGTATTTTGTTTAATCATATTTAAAAATATATTTTTTATATTTTTAGGATTTTTTACAATCTTTTTAAAAATTTTGATCCCCATCCAGCCAGCTGGGACTTGCTCTGTTAGCCGTAACTAGTCGGATTTTTTAGGCTTAGGTGTAATTGTGGGCATCGACCGTCTTCTTTTTGTAATTTCAGTATGATTTTGTGAGATTTTCGCTACATTTCGGATAACCCCGAAGTCAAGCCACCCATGTTCCTTGAAACCCATAGAAAGATGGGTTTTCCGAGCGAAAAATCATCTGAATTCGTTTTGGCCTTTTTTTAACTCTATCTTGGGTTTGTTCCTTTTAAAGGATTCATGGGTAGGATATGATTTTTTTAAATGGTTTCCTCAGTTGTGAGATATCAATTAGTATTTGGGCGGTATTGATATAAGGTGCTTTATGTGGTATCTTAATATTTATAAAAATGTGAATTTTCATTTTAAAATGGATTACAAATTTATGTCTGTTATTGTTTACTGTGCAA
This sequence comes from Amborella trichopoda, assembly GCF_000471905.2. Next base: position 7,890,021 of record NW_006498806.1, on the reverse strand, counting down.
TCTCTTATCTTTTAGCAGACTAAAATTTGCCTATAGTAAATAAATAAATAAAAGCTACGTTAAATTGGTTTAGTCATTTAAAGGTGGGTGATCCTTATTTTTAACCAAACAAGTTGGAATGATTCTGTAACCGCCAAAGTAGTGTACTTATGAAAAATTAGATGGTATTAAACTATTTGATGATTGTCAACAATAATTTTTGTTTTGATTTATTTTGATAATAAAAAAAAGTGTGAATCATCAAGGAGCCCACAAATTGGCATTGAGCCGTTACAAATAAAAATCAAACTCAAATGTGGTTTTTTTTATCTGTACGCCTTGGCGGAATAGGATGGTTGGTGTGAGGACTGTATACTTAGGTGACATTAAACCCAAAGGAGTAATGTCTTCGTTATCTATAATGTTTGTGATCAACCAGTCATATGATGGACATAAGGATTGATTCTTCACTAACAATAGACCGTTTGCGTATCATAATCTTGGCCCAAAGGAGTGGTGTGATGATGGATCGGTTTACTAAGGGTACTTGATTTTAAAATAATGAAACGTTAATTACTCAGTTTTATAGGTAAATATAGGTTTGTGAACTTAATTGTTCTAAAATCATGGCAGCTCTAGATCCCTTTGCATTTATTGGATACTTAGTCGGAATTCAAACTCTGAACGGATCTAACTTCTCTTATTAGAAGCTAAAGATTGTAATCACTCTAGGAATTTTGGATCTTGATTTAGTCTTCCGTGAAGGTGAACCTCCCAAACCTAACAATGAGAGCACTATTAAGCAGAAAGCTAAATATGAGAAATAGGAAGGTCTAACAGGATGAGCCTCATGATTATGAAGAGGTCTCTAGGTAAGACTATATGTGGTGCTATTTCTGATAAGAATACTGCTGAGAGTTTCATGAGCAAGGTGCATGAACAATTTGTAGGTCCCACTAAAGTTCCGGCAAACACCCTTATGACAGTTGCTGACCATGAGGCATTATGATCACCGCTCTATTAGGGACCATATTATGCAAATGATTGATATTACAAATAAATTGAAGTCTATGGACATGGATATCTTAGAGGTCCACTCTTTGCCTGTGCAGTATGATACTCAGAAAAAAAAGTGGAATTTGAATGAGGTTCAAATTATGTGTTCAAAAAGAAGAAAGATTAAATAAAAGCTAAGTTAGAAGTTGCCCATTTAGCAGAGTCTAACTCAAGCAGAAAAGGTGCTTTTACAGCATGAGAAAATACAAATTATGGGATCCATACAATTGTCAATCAAAAGAGACTACATATCAGATTCAAAAACAAAATAACCGGAAGGAAATAAAATATTCTTTTTGCAGGAAGAAGGGGCATTTGAAGAGAGATTGCCTCAAATATAAGAAGTGATTAAAAAATAAATATATCCATCAACAGTCAAATACTCAATGAAGAAGAATTGAGGCTTGTGATGGCAAATGGAGTTGAAGAAGAAATAAAGGCAATGGGAGTAGTTAGGCTAACTCTTGATGGTAGTTTTGTAGTAGACTTGAAAGATACTCTTTATGTGCCAACTGTTAGGTATAATCTTATATTAGCATGAAAATTAGATATTTATAGCTTTAATCTAATTTTGGCCATAAAATTTCTTCTCATATCATAGTAAATGTATTGTGGATTCTGAAAAATTATGCGATGGTCTCTATAAATTGAATTTGGATTTTATTTTTATTGAATTGCTTTTATCCCTTAATGTGTGTAATGTGAAACATGAAAATGTGAATGCGAATATTTTATGTTGTGGCATAGAAGGCTAGGACACTTCCCAAAAGAAGGCCACAAAGAATAGTTAAGTAAGGAGCATAGTTTGTAACTCAAATTTACTTGTTTCTCTATGTGGAGCCTTGAAGACTGTTGTTTATACACTGAATCATGTTCTTAGTAAAAAAACGCTATACTAGAGAAGCTATTTTGAAGTTGTAGACTAGAGAGAAGCCTAATTTAAGACATTTGCATATATGGGGACACTATGCAGAAGTCAAATTTTATAACCCTTTTGAAAATAAATTAGATTTAATGTCTATAAGTTGTTACTTTTTAGGTCTTTCAAATTTGTAGAGAATCTTGTGGATAAATGCATTTACCTTGAGTTCAGTGGGAGCAGGTTCACTATTTTGGTTCTATATATAGATGATATTCTACTGCCAATAGTGACATTCATATGTTGCATGAAATAAATATTTTTATCTTTGATATGAAGGACTTTGGTGAAGTTTCATGTGTGATTAGTTTGGACATTCATTGACACAATATGGAAGTACTTTGGGATTGTCACAAAGGGCATACATTGAGAGGGTGCTCAATAAGTATAGTTGTAGAATTGTTCCCTAGTTGGAGCGCCTATTATTAAGGGCGATACGGTCCCAAAAATAACTTAGAAAGAAATTATATGAAGAATACTCCTGATGCATTAGCTGTGGGAAGTTTAATGTATGCTCAGGACTGCACCTGTCCAAATATACCTTTTGTGGTCAAAATATTGGCTATATATCAGAGTAACCAATGACTAGAACATTGGAAAGCATCTAAACAAATAATGACGTATATGCAGGGGATAAAGAACATTATGCTCACATAAAGTAAATATGATCATCTTGATGTGATTGGATATTTGGTTACATATTTTATTGCCTATCTAGATGATAGGAAGTCGACATCAGGTTATATCTTTACGATGGCTGGTGGAGCCGTTCTATGGTAGACGCGTCAATTATAATAGCAAAATTTGCAGCTTGCTATTATAAGGCTACTAAGCAAGCTTTTTAGTTGCATAATTTTATCTTGGGGCTTCGTGTTGTTAATTTTATTTCCATGCCACTAAGATTTTTCTGTGATGATTTCGCTGCAGTTTTCTTCTCTTAAAACAACAAAAGATTGGACTTATCTAAGCATATAGAAATTAAATATCTTATTGTGAGGGAAAAACTAAGGGAACTTATAGTATCCATTGAGCACATCGGTACAAAATTGATGATTGTTGTTGCCTAGACCACGGGTTTGAGTCCCAAATGGCTTGTAGAGCATGTTGCTCATATGGATTTAAGTGACATGTGGGATGCACTTGGTCAATGGGAGTTATATTGCTGGCATACATTCAGTTTGATTTATGCATATTGGATGCATCAAAGTTCCTGTTTTATATGTGTAACTAACGATAATAAGATATAAAATTTTGGACCGTTTTTAGGTGAGATATGGATTTTACTATATCATAAAGTTTTTGTCCACCATAAACGTTAAATGTTGGAGACTATAGAGAGGGTTGGTGCTAATACTATAATTATGAAACGGCAATGTGTCACTTATAGAATACAATTAGCATTCATGATTTGATATTAGTAGTTTCACTTGTCAAAGTCTTGATTTGGAAAGAGTATTTTGCATTTGTTTAAATTGATGATGTATTTTTGTTATAATTATTGTTAACCAAATTGGGAGAAGATCATGTAAAAATAAACTACAGATTTACAGATTTAAGAAGTTGAAAAACATGTAAATCTTTCTTAGATCGTTGTTCATGATTACCGAAAAACAATCGATGTAAACATACCTTCCATAATCCAACAATAAAAAAAAATGTCTTTTTGTTCTCATCTTTGAAGGGGTGGACCGTCTTTCACCTCTTTTTCCGTACAAGCTTGATGTGAAGCTTTCTTGTGGAGAATGAGTAAGAGCTGGGACCGTCATTTTATATCATTTCCTTATTATGTTTCTTTCATTTATCCTACCCATCATATGTACTTATCTTTAAGAGAGAGTGTGGGAGATGATTATCAGTAATTTTTATCTTAATATTGAATGATTGACTCACTTAAATTATGGATAATTTTACCCTTATATAATTATTGTTAGACCATAAATTGGAGATATTTTCTAACATTTAGACGATGAGCAATGTTGTGTTCTATTTCTTAGTTTCCTTTTGATTAAGCCGAAAAGTTGCTTTATTGTCACCCCAAAAAATGTGCAAAGAGGGAATAGCTTTCAACAAAGATCATTAATAATCATTGAGTCTTATTCCAAGTATATGGAGTCGGCATAAATCATGTTATGCCATTTTGCTATATCAAGAGCTATATCCTCTGTCAAATCATAAGTCACTATGTCAATTCTCACTAGTTTCATTCATGTTTTTTTTAAACATTACTCTCGCTCTCTTTTAGAGCTTTTTGAACCAATTTGCTCCCCCAAGCCGGTGTGATATTAGGTCTAGCTTTTATCAAAGCTATTAAACTTGGTTGGGTCGTGGTGATAGCACCCGACGCTCTAATAATCATGTTGTGGTTTTTGAACATCATCTTACTAATACCTTAAAAAATACTAATTCCTAAATTATTAAAAAACCAGGTAGAGATGTGAATTAACCAAAAAAAAAATTTTAAAAAATTAAAACCCTAAGGAGTAAGGACCAAACCCTTAAAAAACGGCTATGTCAACTATTATTTGCACCCATGTTTTGGGTGGCATAATGAAACCACCCGAAACGTGGGCCGCCAGCTTTTCAACGTGGGAAAGCCGGTACCATCAGCAATGCAGCAAATCATAAGACGCCGCGTGGAACCGGTAATCATAGAGTCACGTGGCCCATCGTCGGTAATCGACAAGCTGGGTAGCAGGCTTGGTCTTTGCTTTCGGTCGGGTGTTACACCGGCAAGACTATAGGTTAATGACACGTGTCCGTCCTCTAGGATCCTCTTACCTTACGCGTCTTCGTGGCTGACGTGGCAACGTACAAAAGCGAAACATGTTTTGTTTTTTATGCTCTTTTTGATTAGTGGTCGTGGCCTCTGCTCAGGACCACCCGAATTATTGGATGAAATGTACTTAATAAAGAAAGGAAAAGTTAATATAGACCCGCAGGCTCTATAAAGTCAGCCCACCCAAACAATTTCAATATACGAGGTTTTTTACTATCTCCACGTCAAGACACGTGGATAAAAAAAAAATGGATTTTCAAATTTAAAAATAGTGCATCTTGTAACGTATTTTTTAGTAGTTAATTTTTAAGATTTTCAAATTTTTTTAGATCTACTTGATCCACACTATTTTTTAATTTTTTATAATTAAAGATAAAAGTATACTTTAAAGCTCTCACAAAGATTTTCACATTTGAAACCATATTTCTTGACATTATTTGAAGATGTGTTCTACTTTGATTGTTTAGAGCCTCAGCTCTATACAAACCATATCCAATAAATTTTATTTATTTTTGATACAAAGCAGTCACAATCATTATCAATCATTAGATATAAAATCGAGTGGCTTAAAATGTATCATTAATTGGGGGTAAAGTTCAAAATAAAATTTCTCAAACTATATTTATATGATATATAATAAACTATCGGACTAAGAATGACTACGACTAGCTTGTACCGAAAGTGAGTGGCCTTGTAGTATACAACCCATTATAAGATTTTAAATTAGGGAAATACAAAGTTACCATTTGTATTCAAGTTAATTGTATAATAACTCTTAATGATTGGATGCAAAAGTTAGCAGCTAAAGATGAGAGATTATTTGAGCTTAAGAAAAAAATTTGATTTCTATCATATACTTCAAGCTATCTCTCTTATTTTACATTTGATAGTAAGGAATGATTGGGACCTCTTTATAAAGGGCCTCCTCTATTTTATCTTCGAAAACTTTCATGCTCTTTATCATTTATTGTTAGTATACTCATTATTCGGATTTCAACACACAAATAAGGTATTTTACTATTAATAAAAACAAATATTATTGTAGCTTTTATTGTTCAATATGCAAGCAACATACGGCTTTGTCTTTTAATCTTCGAAAAGTCTTTTAATCTTCGAAAAAATTAAGGAAAATTTACCAAAATATTAGTAATAAATGAAAGTTTAATATTTTACCTGCTTGTAATTATTCCATGACCGTGTGTGCATGAGTATTTTGAATTAAATCGAAAGAAATGAGTAGAATGTTCAATAATTCATCTCTCATGGGTGTTTAGAAGTTTTTTTGAAAATTTATATAAGACGTCAACTTATACTACAAATATATTGCGGACATAAAAAACCCACTAGAAAAGGTTATTTCGACATTTGAAAAACTTCTAATTGCTCACCTAGACCGGTATGGATTATGATCATCAGTCAAACCTTATTCCATGAATTATGGTTCTTCATTCTTCTCCATCAAAGGTCATACTTTCAATAAGACCAAAAATTACTTAGACTTGCATGGATAGAAGGAAAAAAAAAACAGTGATTTTTAATCCTAAAAATAATATATCTTATAGAGACAGTCTATAACCGTCTCGATTGCCATTTTAAGAAATCCCAATTCTTCTATACTAACTAGGAATTCCATTTCTCCCTAGGAGTTCCATCGTTCCCTCAATGTGAGGAAGCCACTCTCTCTTTCCAAGCAATTGCAATGGCCACATCTCTCGTCTTCTTACTTAAAATAAGGCTTCTTGATTGCTATTTTCATTAGGAGAGGCTTCACCATTGCCATTTTTAGAGAGAGAATTGAGCTGCCCTTGTTTTAGAGAGAGAGAGAGAGCTCTGAACAAGTACCCATGTTGTGCTAGAGATAGAGGGCATGTTGCCACTTAGACAGAAAGGAATATTTTATTTTCTTACCGAAAAGTCAGTTGTTACTTTTGTTGTGTTGTGTGGAGAATGTAGATGACGAATTGTAGTTCACAAACAACAAATGGGTGATATCAACTGTCGCGCCACTCTATTTCTGCTCTGATGAAGAAACTTTTGTCAGAACATACGGTGCTGATTGATGACTCATGGTTGAAGTGACCAACAATAGCACTAATCAAGGATCAATTTGTATTACACCGAAGAAATCATTTATAAACGCTAATACAATTAGATCAGCTCTTCGTAGACAAACTTGAAATTTGCGATCTCAGATAAGATCCGCTCAGGATCATGAAATGCTTTTTTATCGGATATGAACATCTTTTACACAAAATGCACTTTTAAGTAATTGCTCCATGGATCCTATATCTACCTATATGAAGAAGAAATCATATAAGGAAATGGATTTGTAGTTGTACATATTTGACTTCAAACATGGAACGAGCATAAACAAATTTGCAATACTTCTTTATCGTTTGAGTTGTTCTGCAAGATCAGTCGTTCAAGATCTTTGGTGGTAGACATAATTGATTGGGGTTAATCCCATATCACATGACTGACATGCATAACTGATTGGAGTCCATCGCAACGTGCTTAACCAACCAAGATAATTGATTGGAGCTGATCCCAACCAGCCTTACTGACTACCATAACTTATTGCAGTCAATCACCACTTCGCATATATAACAGGTTAATAGATTGGATCCACCAATTCAATTGTGCTTTCAAGCTATGCCCCAAACTTCTGCTCTCCCTAAGACACCAACAGTTACTCTGTTCATCAACTACACTAAAGTGAAAGTTTATCCATTTTGAAAGTTGGCTACATTGAGGCAGGAGCACCCAAAACCCAATTTTTTAAAGAACCAGGTTCTACTGATGATGCTTTGAGGACCAATCATAGCGGACAACGTCGCGCGAGAAATTTTTTACATTTGTTAATATCAATAACTGAAAGAAGAAACAATGATAAGAAATTGCAAATGACTTATGAAGTAGTTATATCCCCTCAACTTGAGAATATACAGTGGCTGTAATTTACAGTTATTTACTGTAAACTATTATTAGTGTTCTTACACAAATCGGCTACTCTAATTAAGTTAATTAACCATAAACAAAATTAAAACCAACATTACTAAAAATTACTGACTCTATAAAACCATATAAATTGCTGCAAATTACAACAAATGGAATTGTACTACCCTAGTTATAGTTAACCTTATTTACAACAATACTAATTACTATACTGGGGTAACTGTAAATTAGGGTTTCAAAGAACCTAAATACTATGAAACTTAATTTGGTGTAAATAGAAATAAACTTAATTGTAGTATCAAAATATCAAATTCATCTTGGGGCATATGAACCTAATCAAGTTAATAAATTATTGTAATTACAGTGAATAGAATGCAAGTTCAACAGTGAATAGAATTCAAGTTCAACAAAATTGTTGTAATTAGTTTTCTAAAGCCCCAATTACAGCACATCTAATCTACATTAACAGTATTAGGCATACAGTAAATTAAGGTTCTTATAATTAGGCATTTGGAAAATGTATGAAAAACATAATTGGTACCTGAACTAGTCCTCATTGGACCGACTCAGATCACTGATCCTATCTGGATCACCATATTTGGGGTGGCCCAACATCAAATTTTAAAGAAAATTAAAAATTCAGAAAAAGATTTAAATTGAAACTATTTAAACAATGTTTTGAAAAACATAATTGGGACCTGAACTAGTCCCTCGTTGGACCGACTCTGATCACTGCTCCTATCTAGATCACCATATTTGCAGTGATCCAACATAAAATTTTAAAGAAAATTAAAATTCAGAAAAATATTTAAATTGAAACTATTTTAAATCATTAATTTCCTTTTTAAATTATTTAAAATATATTTAAATATGTTGACATCTAGTGATTATAAAGTATTTGAAACGGAAAAGTCTCTTTTAAACATCATTAAAAATAATTATTAAATTTAAAAACAACGAAAATATGTTTACAGATTACAGTTTCAACTTTAAATTTGAAAAATTAAATTAAACTGTAAACACTTGTAAAAATATCAATTGTAAATAATTTGTATAACTTATGTCGTTATCAAATATATTTCTATAATCATTTAAACTTTAGAAAATTGTAAAAAAAGTACCTAAACTAAAAAAGGCATCAAATGAAATATGATCATATTAAAAAATCTGATATAATTGGGATCTTGAAATTTAATGAAAGGAGGTCAAAATCATCCAAATTTATGAGAAAATATAGATAAATGAGGGAGAGATAAAAGAGGCAGATCGGGCAAAACCCCCAAAATTTTGAGCTTCTGGTTTCAATAATAAGAGCTTTCTATCCTAAATTTTTTTAATAAGGATCTTCTAGAGCAAAAGGGTAATATTAACATGCAAACTATTTGAGAGTAAATAGAGGTACGAAAAAGTTTATATAAAGATAGAACCTTATAATGTAGAACTATGGATGGACCTCAACAATCCATCGGAAAAGGTAGTTTTAATGTTGAACCGTTTGATTGATCATCTCGGCATCGATATGTATGACCATAAAAAATAAAAAGATTTTAAGTCTCAGAAATAGTGCATTTTACAACATATTATCTACACCATCCATTTTCAAGACTTTTATATGTTTATAGATCTACTTGATTTTAACCATTTTGAAATTTAAAATTTTATAATTAGATATAAAAATAGATTTTGAGATAATCCTAAGAACATTTTACATCAAAATTACATACCATGATAAATTTGAAAATACACCTTACCTCTACAGCTACAGATGCATCCGTATGCCAACGGCACCCATAGAGGAAAAATGAGAGAGAATGGTAGATTTGGATTCAAAAAAGGGCAAAAAAAAAAGAAAGAAAAAGCCAAAATTTGATCTCCCCATGATTTCGGTGAAACCGGGAATGAAGCCTAAAAGTTTTGTTAGGGATATGTGAATTGGATCAAGATAAGACAAATATGAAAGAAATCAGATGAAATTAGGGAGGGTAATAAAAAATAATAGTATTCTACAAATAGTAAGCAAGCCTCCATTTAAAACACAATTTTAGATTTTTTGGAGGGATTGTCAATAAAGAAACTATTTGTCTTTTGTATATGGAGGTAACAATTATTTTTGTCTCTTAAATTTAAAAAATGTGTGGTTATAAAAGTGTCATTGAATAGATTCAAAGTTCTAAAAAAAATTATCAAACTTCATGACTCACTCCAAATCATCCAGTTTAACATCTAATGAATAGGAAAAGCATTGACCTCCATGTATAAAAGATAAAGAGAAAATTATAGATACCTATCAAAATCAACTTTTTTACTCATCCTACCCCAATATTTTTCTTTCGTATCTTAAACCCTATTACTATTTTTTATTGTATTTATCCCCCAGTCAACAAGTCAACTAAATTAAATCTAAAATACCATTCTCCTCTCTCACTCTCTCTACCCACCCTCTCTCTTTCTCTCTCTACCTACCCCCTCTCTCTATTCCCTCTCTCTAACCGCTCTCTCTCACTCTCTACCTGCCTTCTCTGCCTACCTTCTCTCACTCCTTCTTTACCCGCCTTTTCTTTGTCTCTACTTCTCTCTCTACCCGCCTTCTCGTTTCTCTCTACACACCCTCTCTCTTTTTTCTCTAAGATATTGGGGTAGGATGTCTAAAAAGTTGATTTGGAAGTATCTATAATTTTCTCAAAGATAAATGGTCTATTTGTAGACAATTCTGTTTTAAAAATCTCTTAAGGACTATGTGTTTTTCAAAGGATCTTAAAAAAAAGCATGTTGTTTTAGTGAAACCGATATAAATATGTATTTTTTTTTTTTCAAAAAATATTTTCCAAAAAACTTCTTCCCCATAGCTTTATTTCTTCATTGACTTAATATATTGAATTTTGGTTTAAAGATAAGCACATTAGTAATGGGAGTAAATTAAGAATCTTGATTTAACAAAAAATTCCATAAAAAAATCCACCAATAAGCTCTCTTAAAGAACGTGCATGAAAAAATACAAGCAATATGTTCTCCAAAAAAAATATATCAAAACAATCGTATATTTCAAATAATCGGCAGAAGAAGAGTAATCCAATGAAAAAAGCATTTGTTTTTTTTTTAATTTATTTAAACTCATAGCTTCCTTATAAAAAGCAAGAGAGATAAAGTTTAGACATCTAGGAATTCAATACGAGACTCGAATTTGCTTAAGCATTTTGATTAATTTCATATTTTTATTTTTTATTTTATTGGTATATACGATATAGCATTTTGGAAGGACCACTATTTTACATATTTGATTCTTTATGTTTTCTTTTAATTAACTTCAATCCTATATTGAGGGCGATTTTTTTATTTCTTTTGAAAAATAATCCTATACCTTGGTTTAGGGTTCTTGTTATGCATTAGTTAGTTATTGTGTTTTAGTATTGTTGTTGTTGTGTTATTTTATGCTCCCAATAAATCTTTGATATGTTTTATGTTGTGACAACAGTGTAAACATTGTTATTGGATTTATTGAAAGTTTTTGACAAAATGTTTTCAAGTATTACTCTAATGACACTAGGTGAAGCCATAAAATTACTTTTGATTGGGTTTAATGTATCTATGCAATAGTTATAAATCATAATGTTATATTTTATCACCTTTATATATCTGTCGTTTTCACTATGGTTTTTTTTAACTAAATCTGAAGTATTCACAATTCTATAACTTACTTTATTTTTTGGCATTCCGTATATTTGACTTGATTTTTTGCCCGACTTTTTGAAGTAAAACCGATTTATTATTGATATTTTGGTTTGTCGATATTTTATTATTCCCTGACTTGCTAATTATGATTTTGGCATTTTCTACCCAAAAAAAATCTACAAAAATCAGACCTATTCTTGGTTCTTGGTTCTGTAAAGAAATGAGGAGTCACGTGGGAGCATACTGCACATCTACTCCCTCAGTCAAAATTCCGAGCTACGTTTATTTTTTTATTCTAAAATGTTGGGAACCATATGAATATTATTAGATGATTTTAAAAAAAAAAATTAAAATTTTGCGTTTTGTGATACTTAGATCTAGCCTTTCAAATATTGAACGGTCTCTATTCAATCTTGAGGCATTAATTTTTTTTTTAAGTACATGGAGAGTTTTTTTTTTTTTTTTTTAACTTTTTTATTCAATGGGTTGTCGAAATTACATCCCAAAATTACTCCCCGAGGGAGTAAATGAGAATTTTGACAATAATCAATATGCGAATTAGGGGAGAGGGAGACGTAGAGAGACTCGCGAATCATAAACCCCCTCTATGTTCCCCCATCTCTAGTTTTGGGAAGAGGGAATTCTAATCCTAGTTATTGTTTAATACTTTTAAATAGTTTTAAACTTTATTAATGGTTATTTAGACCAACATTGACAGAGGTTGTGGGTGTTTAGGCTCAACTAAAGGGACTCACGAGAAATTATGTTCCATGCCCATTTCATACAATATACAAATATTGATATATGGAAAAAGTTTGTCTAGAGCTTAGGCTCTAAATAATCAAATCAGAGCCACCTCAAAAATTTCACTAGAAGAGGTTGTTTGATGCTTAAATATCTTCAAATTGATCATCTCGACATCAAGATGCATGGACATGAGAAAAAAATGGATTTCAAGTTTTCGAAATAGTGCATTTTATAACGTATTTTTGGACCATCAATTTTCAAGATTTTCAAGTTTTCGTAGATATGCTTGATCCGCACTATTTTTGAAGCTTTAAATTTTATAATTAAAGATGAAAATATATTTTAAGATTATCATAAAGATTTTCAGTATTGAAACCATATTTCTTGACACTCTTTGAAGGTGGGCTCTAATTTGATTGTTTTGAGCCATGGCTCTATACAAACCACACCCTTCATATATATATGTGTGTATATTAAAATTTGTGTAGTTTACATTTGCATTTGTATATGCAATAATTCATGTTATACAACTATAATAAAGCCCCCAAATTCAACTTCTAAACATCCTCCCACCCCCAACCCCCCCCCCCGAAACCTTTTTGCATCTCACCTTAAATCCCAATACTGTTTATTCTTATATTTATCTCCCAAAATAAAAAACAAAATAAATGGATTTAAGATAAAAATACCATTATTCTCTCTCTTCTTTTATTTTAAGGTCACATGACTCTCTCTCTTGGCCCCCACTTTCTTTCTCCTAAGACAAAAACCCATTATCGCTCTCTCTCTCAATCTCTCTCTCATTATTTATCTCTCTTTCTCCCTCTACCTTCCCTCTCTTTCTCTCTCAATGCCGGACTACATTACAACCCACATTACTGGAACTTGATGTGGTGTGCTGGATCGAATTTTTTTTTTGTAGCCTGACACTTTTTTGTTCCAGACCACCAAAAATTTTTGGTCCGGCACGTTATGTGCTGGACCGCATTACCAAAGAAAGAGAGAGAGAGAGAGAGGAGGAGAGAGAAGAGAAATGGGTCAAAGAAAGAAAGAGAGAGAGAGAGGAGGGAGAGAGAAAGAGAAAATGGGTTTCTCTTTGAGAGCGAAGTGTCACATGACCCCAAAATAGAGGAGAAGAGAGAAAAATGGCATTTGGTTTGTCTTAAATCTATTGACTTTTTGACTTGTGGTAAATATATATAAAAAAATAGTACTGGGATTTAAGGTGGGACACAAAAAGCTTTGGGGTAGGATGTCTTGAAAGTTTAATTTGAGGGGCATTTATAATTTTCCCAAATATTTATAGACCAATTCAAATTACATCATAACTAAATAAAAAAAAAAAAATGCAAATTATTAGCTAAGGAATTTGTTAGGCTATACTACGTAGTGGTGTAGACTCTTAAAGTGCTTTACCCTTGAATTGTAATATAAAATTTTTCAAGTATGGGTATTTTTGGTCATTTAGAAGGGTAAAATAGATATTTTTATAAAAACATAGTCACATTCTATTAATAGTTAAAACAAGCATCTTGTGGGTGATGTCGCACACCATATCGATGATGTCATTATCCACTATTGTTAATAAATGTTTTTGTTTCTATTAAGAATTTCTAGTTTACCTTTGATTAATTACTTAAAATACTCATAAACAAAAAGTTACTATATTATAGGATAAAGGTATCTAAATGTTTAAAAATGTTGAGCACTTTAGGGTCTTGTGGTGTAGCTTAACAAAACCCATATATATATATATATGCTTCTTTTATAAGTTAATTTTGGGATATTGCAATTTTTGACTTTATCAAGCTTAATAATAGGTGCTATACTTGGAGAACAATTATGCATATTATACATTTTGGCATTTGCAGGGTATCCCCATATATGCAAATGTCTTAAATTAGACTTCCTCCCTGTCCATATTTTCGAATAGGGTCTGTAGGATAGTTGTTTACTAAGAACATGATTCACTAGATAAATAATAGTCTCCAGGCCTCCATGGAGAGAAACATGCAAATTTTAGTTACAAACAATGCTCCTCACTTGACTAATCCCTGCAGCCTTTCTCTTGGGATGTGCCCTAGCCTTCTATGCCACAACATAAAATATTTTTATTCATATTTTCGTGTTTTACATTACACACATGAAGGGATAAAAGAGATTCAACAAAAAATTAAATCCAATTTCAATTTATAAAGACCATCATATATTTTTTCAGAACCCACAGTATACTTACTATGAAATAATAAGTAATTTTCATTGCCAAAATTAAATTAAAACTATAGATATCTAATTTTCGTACTTGCCCAACAATTGGCATATTGAGAGTATCTCTCAGGTCTACTACAAAACTACCATATAGAGTTAACTTAACTACTCATATCGTTTTTATTTCTTCCTCAACTCTAATTGCCATCACATGCCTTCATTTTCCATCAATGAGTCTCTTATTGTTGATAGATACCTTTATTTTTCAACCACTTCTTATATTTGAAACAATACCTCTTTAAATACCCTTTCTTTCTGCAAAAGAAGCATTTTCTTTCCATTGGCTCATTTTGTTTCTGAATGTGAGGAACAATCCCCTTTGATTGATAATTTGTATGTGTCCCATAACCTTTATTTTCTGATGCTCTAAAGGTTTCTTTTATGTCTGAGCTAGTCTCTACTAAATGGGCAACTTCTAGCTTATTTTGATTCAGTCTTTCTTCTTTTTGAACACACATAATTTGAACATCATTCAAATTCCATTTTTCTTTCTGAGTATTATAAGCAAGCTTGAACTGATCATATTGCGCAGGCAAAGAGTGGAGAATGAAATGTACCATAAAACCCTCTAAGTTATCCATATTCATAGACTTCAACTGATTTGTAATATCAATCATTTGCATAATATGGTCCTTGATAGAGCTGTGACCATCATACCTCATGGTCAATAACTTCGTCATAAGGGTGTTCGTGTTGGGTTTATGTGGCCTTTAAAGGCCTTATGAGTACTTGTAAAATGAAATGAGATGGTGAAACATGAACTCAATGGGAGTGTGGTACCTCGTGGACCATACTAAGCAAACGATGTTTACTGATACCGAACTGTGTTTGATGATCTAAGTCAATCGGTTGGGAACAACCCATATTACTTGGGTATAAAGAATAAACCGAGAAGGGTTCTAATGGGTCATCCCTTGATAAGGTCGAAGTATATGCCCGGACGAGTGAGTCGAGGGACTATGTGACCCTTGTGTGTAATGGTAGCCTACAGAGACGGGGGCCAAAGCCTCATCCATGTGCCATCACACGGCATGCAGATCGATAGATCATTCAGGAAAACAAGTAAGTCACATTTTAGAATGAAGCGTATACATGTGCAAGAGATACCCCTATGCGCCATAGTTGTGGTCGCATCAGGTCTAGGTGACATTGACTCATCTCTAAGGGAGGATCTGTAATCCACAGATTGGGATTGCGACTCCTTGGCTCATCGGCCAGACTTTGGCGACTTGACCCGCTAATGAGCCCCTGCTTGGACTGTGGGTCATGAGAAACACTGGGTCAGTCTGATAAAACAAGAGTAGTCTGTAGTCCACAGTTAAAGGTGGAGCGGCCCATGATTGTTGATTCAATTCCTAAACCATATAGATCTTTTTCCCATCAAATTAATTTAATTATATTTTTTTTATGATGAAAATTCTTTTAGAATTTTTATTTGAATTTTTATGAACCTCTGGATATTTTATTTATAATTTTTGGTTTTATAAAATTAAATATATTGATTTTATAATAGTTTAAATATTCAAATAATATTATAAAATCATTTTATTAATTTTAAATATATAAAAATATCATGGGGGACCATTGAGTCAATTATATTTCTAGAAGGTGGGGCCTATGAGTGCCTCCCTTGGGTGGCACGCCCCACCATTTATTCTCTTTCCTATTTTTTTTAATGATATGGCATGTGGCCATATGATTGGAAGATATTGACTAAATACTGACTTGATATATCTTTGAAATATTTTGTGGAAAGATTGTGTAGACTTGTGCTATTTTATGGTATGCAAAATATTTTGATTATATTTAATTTATTTAATTTTTAATGATAGAAAAATGGTTTAGGAATGGGGGATAATGATTTATGCACCTTCAATAATATTGATCGCCCATTTATGGAATAGATGACTCAAATCTCTTACCCCACAAGTCACCCAAGCTCAATGGTTCATATTCAATCTCATAAGAGGTAAGCCAAAAAAACCCTTAATAAACCATAATCTCGTTCAAAGCCTATAAAAAAAGATTGTCTCTACTCAAAAATCTCTATACCTTTTCTCTTGTACCTAATTCCCATTTTTCTCTCTCATATCCCACAAAAGGACCCGCTCCACTTAGAATTTTTCTCTCTCTTAAGAAAAGTTTCTCTCTCTCATGAAAGCCCAAAAAGGGGTATGAGGGAGCATGTCCCACTCTCTCATCTTTGAGATCTCTCTCACACACATTGTTAAAAGGGGCTAAGGGTTTAGGCTATGGGGTTTTTCTCTCTCCCATCTCTCAACTATAGATTTGTGGCTAAAGGTTTTAGGGTGTAGCAAAAAAAAAATCAATATATCTCAAACTAGGTTGCTAAGAGAATTCACCAAGGGCTTGAGTTTATAATCAAAGGGGTTCATATTCTATTAGTGTGGCTTGATCTAAACTTGTTTTCCCGATTAAGATTGAAGGTTGATCATTGATCCCATGCCATCGAATGGTGGTGACTCGGTGTGGGGTATAATAAGCCCGGTTGAGGTAATCTCTGGTGCTCTTCACTTTTATTACTTGTAATCTTATATTTATATTCTAGAGCATAGTGCATAGTTATTTCAATGGCATCGAGTTTTAAGATCTTAATTTTATTGTTATGTTGAATTTATTTTAAGGCATGTCTTATTGTAATAAAACCACTTGTAAGTGATCTTTTGCTAAAACAAAAGGGGTAAAAAAATATATATCTATATATATGATTCCTTGATAAAGATCACATAGGTCTTTCTTTCAGGGCCGTTTGGATACGTTGAAATATATTGTCTATAAAATATATTAAGGGCATTATACATTACTTGCAAATAGATTGTCATTGTTTGGGTAGTAATCAGATGCAACTTAGGAAATACATTGCTACTACTTAGCTATGTTTGGAAGAAATATGAGAAATGCATTTCCATCCAAATATGAAAAAGATGGTTATGTTTGGCTAACATGATTAGACTTTGGTTTTAACACGATAAGTCATTGGAATAATATGATTGGAATAACATGATTTTATTGTGATAAACCTTATTTTTATTTATTTATTATTGAAGCCTTTCAAATATCTCTCCATATATAATTTCAAAAAAATAATAAATTTATGATACCAAAATCAAAATATTTATGGTACAAGTTAAAAAATGGGAAGAAGTTTGATTAGTAAACTAGAAGGTTTAGTAATTACAGTGGAAAATTTTGAAGCATTGGAGAAGACTATAGAAGTATCTTATTTCAATTGATTTTTTACTAATTTCTTATAAGGATTATGTTGTGTGAAATTTTTTATTATGATTGTGTCATGTAATTTCTCATCGATTATCGATTATTATTTTTATTATTTTTGTATTTATACAAGAGCTGATGGCGGGCTATAACCCAAATCGGGGATAGATAGAAATAGAAATTTTTTTATTATGATTGCAGTAGAAACTTGTCTCTCACCAAGGTTCAAATCAATTTAGATTCCCCCTACTTTCACTTACTAATTATTAAAAATCAATTTAGATTTCCCCTTATTTCACTTACTGATTATTAAAAAATTTGTTTTTATATGAGAGTCAGATGAGGGTTACAACCCAAATTGGGGATAGAGGAGTGTAGAAATTTTTTATTATGTTTGCGGTAAAAAATTATCTTCATACATTTGTTCAAATCAATTTAGATCCCCTTTTCATATCCCCTACTTTCACTTTCTATTTACCTTAATAATTATACAATACAACGTATATTTGATAGAAGGAAATGTTTTTTAAAGCAGAGAACTTTCTACTTACCTTAATAATTATACAATACAGTGTATACTTGAGAGAGGGAAATGTTTTTTTAAGCGGGATAGGGTAGAGGGAAATGTTTTTTTTAAGCGGGCCACGCGAAAGATTTCCATAGATTACCCGTCAACCTCATAATAGATTTTTCACCCACGTGTAATGGATTTCGTTATTTTTTTAGAAATCTCGGGTAATCTTGTGTAATATCTTTTCATTTCTTTACTATTAAGTGTACTCAAACAGTGTAAATATCATATTTTTGTAATTTATTGTCACGTAATAGATTTCTACGAACCAAACCGGCCACTCATTTCACTAAACTAGGCTCTTATACTTTCTTCATCAAACTCTTAGGATTATCTTCATCAGAAATAGCGCTCATCATGTTAGACCTTTCCCATTTCGCATACTTAGTTTTCTGTTAAGTAGTACTCTCGTTGTTCTGCTTAGAGGGTTCATCTGCACGCAAGGCTAAATCAATATCCAAACTGCCTAGAATGATCTCAATCGTTTGCTTCCAAACAAAAAGATTAGATTCGTGAAAATCCCTTGATATATGCATATCAATGAAGAAAGATGGCTGTTGAAAACTTATGTTCAATTTTTTTTATTTAAATTTTAGCACCAAAACAAACATAACACAAACAATAACTTCTACCCAATTGTTAAGAGTCAAAATTTCTGTTACAACTTACCATACCTAATCTTTTCAATTCAATTTATAAAAAGATAAAAGAGGCAATAGCCATTTGTCCGTGCTAAACAAGTGGTTTCAAATAAACACGCGTACTTCGCAATACAATTACATCCGAATTGCTGTAATATTTCGCAATTGAAAACCCCTCTATCATATGCACCAAAACGTAGAGAGAAAGCAAGACCAAAGCTTATGCCGAAGCACAGCGTATTAGACTCAAAACTAATAAACAAATATACGAGAAAGAAACAAAAGAACGAAGCAGCCATAGCCTTCTAGAATTATTATCGTTTTAAGTATCCATGAACAAGCCAACTATGGCTCGGATACATGGCTCTAATACATGTAAAAATAAACTATATATTTACATTAATTTTTATCTTAATATTGAATAATCGAGGTATTTAAATTGTGGATAATATTATCCTCATATAATTATCGTCAGACCACAAATTGAAGACATTTTCTAACACTCAAACCTCTTTTATAAGAAGGATCTACCAGTATTATCTAAGATGGGCAATAATCAACCATGTTTAATGCAAAATGGAGAAGTCTCACTGTGGTTAAGAGACTCGAGGCAACATTTGCCTCTTTAAGACTATGCTATTGAAAAAATTAAGGGTGTACTCAGATGAAAGTCAATTTTATCTAAAGTAGATAGTATTTTTTTAGTTGTTTGGTACATATATCATGTATAACATTATTTAATTATGGAAAAAGTTTATATAAAGTTGCAATTTTAAAATGTAGCATTAAAGATGCACATCAAAAATCCATCATAAAAAGGTTGTTCGGATGTTGGGAAACCCTCTAATTTATCATCTCGACATTGAAATGTATGAATATGAAGAAAAAAAACAGATTTCGAGTCCACGAAATAGTGTATCTTGCAACACATTATCTGAACCGTCCATTTTCAAGATTTTCATGTGTTTATCGATCTACTTGATTTGAACCATTTTAGAGTTCAAAATTTTATAATTAGAGATGAAAATAGATTCTCAAGCCATCCTAAAAAAAAATTTATATTAAAATTATATTTATGATAATTTTAGAGATGCGCCTTAATTGGATTGCACCTCAAACAATCCAATTACTTTTCATTGGATTGCAAGCCACCCTTTAGTAAAATTTAGAGATGCACCTTAATAGATTCTCAAGCCACCCTTTAGTTATGGCTTGAATAAAGATAGTTCTTTTCATTCTTTCTCTCTTCTTTTTTTTTTTTTGACAAGAGTAATTACTTTTCATTTATTTATCAAAATAAAACAGAAAAAATTAACAATCAATCCAAGAAAACCCCATTCTTCACCAAATTATCTGCAATCCCATTCGCCTCTCTATACACAAGTTGGAAACTGACTACCGCTGATGATAATAATTCATCACCTGTAACCACATAGATCAAGGCTCCAAGGTGATTTCAAAACTTCTATTACACAAGTTAATTACATAGAGGGAATCCCCTTCAATAAGCAAGATATTACCAAGGCTTCTCTCTTTCCAAATCAAAACCCCTTGCACAGATAGGCCAATTCAGCATAGTTAGCGGATACGAAACCACACGGACCAGCATAGTAGCTGGTAAAAAAGAATCGAACCCTCACTATCTCTACAAACCCCACCAACTCGTGCTATCTGGGTTAACCTAATGAAGACCCATCAAAGTTCAGCTTCAAACATCCTCCTATCAATGCTAACGACACCTTCGTCTAACCTTTTGAAAATTGTAGAAAATGAGGTTTGCCATATTAAGCATAATATTGATTACACTTAGTAAAGTTTAAAAACTACTTTTCGTAAAGGTTAAACGTATATGTGAAACTACCTATAAGTTTATTTTAAAAAATTTTATGTTGGACACTACCAGACTATATAGATAATTCATTATCAAGATTAATTTTATTAAAACATTCTATTATAAGTGATAATTAGTGCATCCAAAACTTGCCCTAAGGCTTTAAGGACCCCAAAGTCAACATTATTTGCTATCCTCGTTATCAAACATATTTTTATGGGCAATTTGGGAATAACGATTGAGTTGTCTCCGTCATCAAACATACCCAAAAGGAGAAGAAATTTCACATTGCCATATTTTTGCACTCTTTAGAGAGAAAAAAGAGTGAGTTAAATTGTAAAAATGAGTGTAATTACCAAAAAAGGACGTAAAAGCATGTAAAGTGAAATGTATATACAAGTAAAAATGGGTGTGAAATAAATCTTTTTGAGCAAAATTCATTTTGTTAAGTATAGATGGTAGTTCTTACGAGATTAAATATGTGCCTTCACTATGCAACAAAAGCATGTAAAGGGCAATGTACATACAAGTAGTAGTTTGGATCAGTGTTCAAAACCGCAACTCCATGGGACGGACTCGGCCAGTGCCCGGTCCAAGTAAGTTGGACCGAGTACGAGTTATTTCACCTGACTTGGACAAGGAACCGGGTAAGCCAAAAAGGGATAAAAATAAAATTTTAAAAAATAAAAAATAAGAAAATTCCTTAAAAATAAGAATAATATGTTTAAAATAAAATTAAAAAAACACCCTACATGATGTTAAAAAAGTAGTGAAAAATAAATTTTTGAAAAAATTAATTTGTGTCATGTGGTATTTTAGAAATAATCCAAAAAGAAAGGAGATGGTGAAAATAAGTATTCATGACCAAATACTTTCCAATCTTTGTCAAAATGATAGAAACCATAAAAAAACATAAGGAAAAAGTTTATATAAGTTCGATGCTCTAAACAATCAAATTAGGGCGCACATCAAAAATTTTATTAGAAGAGATTGTTTTGATGCCCTAATATCCTCAAATTGATCATCTCGAACTCAAGATGCATAGACATGAGAAAAAAATAGATTCCAAGTTTTGAAAACAGTGCCTCTTGTAATGCATTTTTGGACCGTCAATTTTCAAGATTTTTAAGTTTCCTTAGATCTGCTAGATTTATACTATTTTTAAAGCTTTAAATTTTATAATTAGATATGAATATATATTTTAAGGCTATCACAAAGATTTCCGGAATTAAAACCACATTTCTCGACTCTATTTGAAGGCGCATTTTACTTTGATTGTTTAGAACCTCGTACCTTACAAAGCCGAACCCTACAAATAAATTTCTTATTTTTAAGTTTTTTTATAATTTTTTAAAAATAAACTTTTAGGATCCTTAAACTGACGACCCAACTTGGGATGCTCAAACTCACCAAAGTGGCGAGTCTGAATTGCTCGTGCTAATCCGAGTTGGCTCACGGGAGTAATTGAAAACTGGTTTGGATATTCAGGTGAGAAATGGCATTGCGCAAAGTTTTCTTTGGATGAAGGACAGAGTTACTGGTAAGACAACAATATAGACCGTTATCGACAACGACATTGTCATTTTGAAATAAATATTTAAATCACTCATTTGTGCCTTATTTTATAGATAAATGACTAATCCACCCATCTTATACAATCATTTTCGTACTACAATTCAATTTGTTATCTTAGCTTGTTTCTTGTTTACATTTTTTTTTCCTTTTTTTTTTTTTTCTAAATGTTACATTTTTACACCGTTCTTCTTCACAATTTTTATCAATGTTCAATTACCCGGGCGAGCCAACCTGGACTAACCAGGGCCCATAGTAAGCCCGAGTATCCCATGTTTGGGCGTCAAGCTCGAGATAAAAAAATTAAAAAAAAAAACAAAAAGACTTATTTGTAGTATAATTTTTTTATGCTTTTTATCATTTGGGTAAAGATTAGGGAGTATTTTGATCATGAATATTTATTTTACATTTTCTCTTCTTTTTTAGATTATTTCTAAAAGAGAAAAATTTGTATAAGATGTCAACTTTATACTATACAAGTCAGGTGCACCTAAAAAACCCACTAGAGAAGGTTGTTCCTATATTGGAAAACTCTCAAATCAATCATCTCGACCTTGATATTCATAGACATGAAAAAAGAGAATTTTTAGTCTTAAAAATAGCTCATATTCTAACACATTATCTGGATCATCTATTTTCAAGATTGTCAAGTGTTTATAGATCTGCTTAATCGTCACCATTTCTAAAACTTCAAATTTCATAATTGGGAACAACAATAGATTTTTATATCATCGCAAGGGTTTACGGCACCGAAACTGCATTTTCAGCATAGTTTTGAGGTACAACTTATTTCAATAGTATAAGGTTGACATCTTATACAAACCTCACCCTTTCTAAAATATACCCACTCACAAATTGATTTTTCCAAAATCACTTTTTTCACTACTTTTCTAACCTCATTTGAATGTTTTTGTTTAGTTTTATTTTAAACATATTTTTGGGATTTGCTCTTTATTTTTTAACACTTTTGACCTGCCTAGGACCTGCCAAACTCGGGCTGAGTTACTCAAACTCGCCGGCCCAAATGCCGGGTTCTAGGGCCGAGTCATGGTTCCTACACTGGTTTTTAGTTTTCCACTCGTATATAAAATTCTTCCAATGGAATGCAAATGCCATCGTTGTCCATATAAAACAACAAAAGTCCACATTTCTTCTGGTGAGAGTTATCTAACCTCCAACTTAATTTATATCTGACTTTATAAGTGACCGTGTACCATTATTTTCTTAATTATCAAATGAAATACAATGGTAAACTGTTAGGTTTGGGCTTTATTGGTAGTTTTTTATAATTGTCGTCACAACTCCAATTATCAACAACTCTAAAAAAGAAGAAGAAAAAAACCCATTTTAATATGTTCCTCTTATTCAATTCCTACCACTTATCTACGTAAGAACTTAAAAAAAAAAACCATTTTAATATGTTCCCCTTTAATTTATTTTTATGATCTCTCTCTCTCTCAATTTTGTAATACCACATGAGAGCTTCCAGGAAAGACACATGATATGACCCATTATATGAGAATTGCACTTATTTGGTTTCTTTGTATGATAAATACTCCTGTTGACTATTATATACCTGACTTTATAAGTGGTTGCGCTTTTTTCTTATTATCATATTCTAAGTTTAATAATCTCTTTCATACTGAAGTCCAATTCATAATATTCCCCTCTCTACCACTGCAAAACTTTCATATAATGTGAGTATTGCACAAGTCCATTTCCTCCTAGCCCAATAGCCCTATCATTTTTAACGATCATTTGATCTAATACTTTACGTATTAATGATCGTACGTCATTAATTTTTATTTCTAAAATTATTGCTGCAATGGGGGGCCTGGTGGCAATGGGCCGCCCAATAAAACTAGGACTTGGGCCACATTGCAACAAAATGTGGCTCGAGGGCCGGGCCAAGGCTGGGCAACTATGACCAGGGTAGGGCCAGCTTGGTTTGTCCTGACACGGCATGCTTTTCTTTGGTTTTATTTTTAGTTTAGAGTGATTTACATAAAGACCCCAATTACTTACCCTATTTATAAGCAGAAATTACAAAGAAAGTCGGTCATCCTACATTTTTTTATTTTATCTAAAATTTTCCTTCGGTTTGAGGATGGAATCCTCGGTCTGAATTATAATTTATTTATTTTTAGTTTTTTCGTTAGTAGAGCAGTGCCGCAAGCTTTAGGGTGGTGCCCTACTAACGAAAAAACTAGATGTACTGGGGCCGATGTGCAATTTTGAAAAAATTAATAAAAGTGGGTTGACCGATGTTCTTTATAATTTCTACCTATAAATTGAGTGTTTCGTATTTTTAGGGTCTGTATGTAAATCATTCTTTATTTTATTTGGCCCAGCCAGAGCTGACCTAGCCTTGATAGGCTAGGGTTGGGCCCAGGCCAGGGCCTATTTGGCCCAATCAATATCGGGACAGGCCTTAGATGGCCCTACGAGGACTAGGACTGGGCTCGGGCCAAGGCTCCCCCCCCTATCTCTCTCTTAAAATGTTCTCAAAGGACCACATGCCATCATCTTAGATTTTTATTCTCATTTAAAATGTTCTCAAAGGACCACATGCCATCACCTTCCTATGCTAAATAAACATAACTTCCCCAAGTTGGTAGCCAATCTTGGGGATTTTATAATGTATAATGTTGAGTCCCCAAGCCTTTTGAAGAAACAAACGGGCAGTTGTCTTCCTTTTAGATA
Source organism: Amborella trichopoda (assembly GCF_000471905.2). The sequence continues at coordinate 7,865,097 of NW_006498806.1, read as the reverse complement.
AAGATGGATACGTTGGATCCTTCCTATGAATGTCATATTCATAGGAGTATTTATTGAATACCTTGTCTTTGGTGATACATCTTTTCCCTCTTTTCAATTTATTTTGACTTTTTTGAGAGTGTATGGATGATATCATTCCTTATTTCATTATGAGGATGAGACAAAGTGGCACACAAAAGCCTTTTTTCACTTAGTGGGAGAAATATTGAGCATCTCTCCACCCATCAATATCTCAAACAAAAGGGCTCATTTGATGACTCAAAAGCTTGTTTAATCCCACACTATCATTTTTCCAGGAGAAAACTACTCAAAAGTGATATTGGATTGGATAAATTTTTTTAAATAAGTTCCCGGCTTTTGCAATTAGAGGGATTATGTACTAGTATAGAAAAAAATACTAAAATACGAAATGAGTGAATTTTTTATTATAATTATACGGAAGGTCGGTCAACCCGAGGTTTTTTAGTTTTTTTCAAAAATTTCCACTTGGTTCAAGGATATCATTCTTGTACTGCATTATCTATTTATTTTTTAGTTTTTTATAGTAGGGTTGTGCCCTAATATTTGTGGCAGTGCCTAGTGGTTTGATGTTAGTATCATCGAACCGTCTTCTGTGGGTACTCTTCAAAGTGGTCCGAGGTCGGCATCTTTGCACCAAAGACTTATTTTATTAAGCATTCAAAGGCGGTCTGAGCTGCCCATTATTGGATGCCTTCTCTGGCGCTCTTCAGGGCCGTCGGAAGTTGGCATCCTCGGACCGCATTAGCTCATTTGTTTGCTAAGAAATAAGGCGGTCCAAGGATGCGAACCTTTGATTGCCTTCTTGACTGGGCACTGCCCCTCACACTAGAGCATTGCCCTACTAATGAGAAAACTAAAAAATAAAATAAAAATTAAAAAGTGGTCCAAAGATGGGGCAATTTTGAATATATATATATATATATATATATACCACCTTCCGTATAAAGTTTTTGCTAAAAATTGGTCCATTTTGTATTTTTTTTTTTTATCGGTACGTAAATTACTCTTACAATTATAATACTAGATGAGATAAATTTACCAGTAGTATAAAAAACCACTATTGACCCTTAGATGTATAATCAGGTAGCTAGGGCAGTGCCGTTTTAATTTTCAGGAATTGCCTGCCATATGATTTTGGATTTGATGGCTAATAAGTGGTCATTTCATCCTCTTTCCCATAACAATACTATTTGAGAGAAGACTACAAAGTTTTTATTTGAGCAAGGTAGAGAGAAAGAGAGAATCTTATAAAATAGGGAATCTTCATCTATGTTGTCTATCATTATTTTCATTCAAATCCATCATTATGGGGTCTATCTTGGGCTTGGTAGTTAGGGTGTAAGGTGCCATAACATGATGTTTATTGTTCCTTCACCAACCACCTTCCAAAAACATATTTTCATTTGCAAAAAGTAGGAAAGCCACCTCAAAACTAATAATATTGCCACATGCTTTTTAACAACAAATTTGGAACGTGAGATGCTACTATTTATTAGTTGTGGGTTAGTGACAGATATGGGTCAAATGAAACTTGATTGAAAAAACTTATTAATATTGCTACATGTTGAAAAACTTTTCTGGACTATTTGGGGATCGGCCATACGAATCATGCTCCGTCGTTCTCATCCCTACTATAAATCACCTAAAATATATGGTTATCAATTATTACGCCAGTATGTATTCCTAGTATCCACGCAGTAAGAGTATTATTTTAAGGGAAAATTTCATAGATAACCATAATTTCTCATATTATTTCATGGTAGACCCTCTTTTCGTTTTTCTTTCAAGCGGCATAAGGAAACCCATGAAGATTTCACTATACCCCTTCTTCTCTTATTTCCCTCTTTTATTTATTTTTTATCATAAAAATTAATCCTAAAAAATATTTTTATACTATTTCAGCCCAAAAACTTTTTTAATGGGTGGAAAGAGAAATAGATAGTTGTAATAGTTTTTGGGTTGAAATGGTATAAAAATATTTATTGAGGTTAATTTTTATGGTCAAAAGTCAATTAAAGAGGGAGATAAGAGATGAGAGGGTGCTGTTAAATCTTTAGGGGTTTTCTTATGCCGTTTCAAAAAAAAACTGAATCAAGGTCTACCGTGAAATAATATGAGGAATTAGGGTTCTATATAAAATTTTCCCTTACTTTAAACACATTTTGTCACTTAATCCCCTTAATCTCCGAGGTAGAAATGAAACAATTAGTACAAAATAAGAGTAGAGCATGAAGTCCTCCACCTAAGCATGACATTGTCCCACTATAAAATAGCATTGTCGTATCCTAACAATTTTGTTTTCTACTTCTAAGATTTGATATAAATGCTCCTAAGATAAATTTTTACACTACATTTCTTTTTGTGATCCTTATATATGCGCGGTGTGGGGTTTCCATACATCACATGCGATAAAAATAACTTCATCTGTTACACATGCATGGTTGTGTATCAGCATCCAACACTCATACATATATGAAAAATATTAATTTTAAATTTTTTTTTTTAATATTAACATAATTTTTTTTAAGTTTGTTTTTCAAATACATATACCCGACATCAATTATGGAGAGGGAATATGAATTTTCAAGTGACATTAAATATTTTTATAATGAAATTATGAGAAAAACATTAAAAATATATCTAAAGTATTGTACGTAATATGAGAAATGTTAATTTTATTATACTAATTTCTTTTTTCTCTTTTTTTAAAGTTGGTTTTTTAGACATAGCATGCTCACACATCAATTATGGAGAGAGAATATGAAATTTTAAGTTACATTAAGTATTTTTATAATGAAATGACGAATACGCTATTCGTGATGCGTTAGACACATGCAAAAAGCTATAAGATTATCATGATACGCAGATTTCAACAACATCTGGTTGAGAAATCTTATCAAATTATACCCAAGTAATACTGTCGAGAAAATGGTTCGATCCATTTTTAATAACATCGTTTGGTTCATACCATCTTGAATCAACGTGTGTTTTATTTGAGCAGGTGGCATCATTTACTGAAATTTAAATATAAAAGTCACCTCTTAAATATACTAAACTTTGCGAAATCCTACCTCAATTTCAATAAAATATGAAAAAAAAGGGAAGGTACGTTTCTTTGGAGTTAAGACACACGATCACGAAATTTCGATTCTAGAATCCAAAATTTCAACCCTTTGGTAAGCTAGGTGCTATCTTTCTGAATTAATTTATGATAAAAAGGCGGGATCTTTCTCGTGGACTTTGTACCTAATCCTGGCCGTCTACTGATAAATCATGGGGATTACAATTTTATAAGGGCCATGAATAGGCAATCTAAAAAACATATTTCAAAAGATTGCTGTGAGAACACGAAACCGGCCGAGTTGATTATAAAAAATTTGGGGTCTATTTTCTCGTACAAAACATCCATCAATTCTCAACCGTGATGAAAGAATCGGTCGAGTTGATTAGGACCCCGGTCCAAGGTGATGGCTCCGAACCCAAGAACCATCTTGCTACAAACCAAATTGTTCGCTTCATTGAGGCGCCCTAGTCATAGTGGAAGTCCAACAATTCCGGAGTCTGAAGGTGAATTTTTTTCTTTTTTTTCTTGTCTTTTTACCTTTACATTGAAGATTCTTACTTTCTTTATTTGGTGATTTTTGCAAGGGAACCTTTTATACGCATAAAACTATTTATGTGAAAGTATTTTTACGTAAAAAAACTCCCTAAGCCAGTTTTGTTAGGAACCGGTTGATCCGGCCGATCTTTTATTTTATTTTTTGATATTTTTATTTTTATTGGTTATATTTGTTTTTCTCTATTTTTTTTATTGGTTGGTTCGATTGGTTGGATCGCCTATCAATACCGCCAATCTGTCGACTCGAACCAATTTTTCGAATAGGCAATCTAGGTTACCAATACATTTTTTTAGGAATACAATTAGAGTCCTTGTAGAAATGAGTCAACTCTTAAAAATCTATTTTTGAGATTAATTTTTTAACCTAATTTTTAAAGACGTGTAACCTCAAACATGGAGGTCATGAATACAAATAAATAAATAAAATTTGACAATTAAAAATAATAATTCTATTAAAAAACATTTGGCTTGTTAGTTTCAATTTTTTTAGATGGACCACCTATTTGCATCCATTTTTAAGATGGATGTTTTACACCTCGGGAACCGTAAATGCAGAAATTCAATCCCCATGTATGAAACAATTTTCCTTATTTTAAAAAACTAAGTGAATCCAGGTTTTTTAGGTGGGAAAGGTTTCTATACTTTCCCTACAACATAAAAAATCTATACATCCCCTATCATCCACCGTCTAATTTTATTCAAAATAGTCGTGGGAGGCAAGGCACACAGGGGATAGG
>NW_006498806.1:7785888-7860514 GCF_000471905.2 Amborella trichopoda | reverse complement strand
CCTAATCCCCTGTGTGCCTTGCCTCCAGACTGGTGCACCTATAAAAATATTAAAATAATTTTCGATAAAATATAATGACCAAAATACCTCTTGAAGATTTTAGAGGTATTTTGGTTATTTTATTTGATTAAAAATATTTTTTTATATTTTTTATTAGAGCAAGTTTAATAGAGGATCGGATTTACAAAATTTGGTATCAAAATAGTTTATATAAAAAAATTAAAAATAAAATAATCTACCGACGTGACATTGTGATTGGGACAATCTTAACCCTCCATTCAGAATGGACAGTTGAATAAAAAGAAATATACAACTTTTATGTTGCAGGGAAGCATAGAAAAGCTTGCCCTTTCTAAATAGAAAGGAAATTAAATTGGCAATAGCTACTCAAGATAGCAAGAAAATGAAATTTACATGGTGAGATCAACGGGGCAATAGCTACTAATTTTCTTGGAATGTTGTGATGCGCAGCTTGCGAACAGAAAACTTCATGTCAAATCAACCGTCCATTATTGCTAGTGGATAAGTTTTAAGTTATGCCCCATCGGCCTTGCTTCCATAACAGGCGGTCGATGTCACCTAAAGTCTACTGTTTCTGTACTGCGAAAATCACTGTTCACTTTAAAAAACCTAACCTAATCCTAATTTTGCTGATCCCCGATTTCACATGGCCCCCACATTCCACTGTCTCAGCGGGCGGCAATAAAATAACCTCACTGCTATTGGCACCCATATTTTCGGTATAAAAACACAGAATACAACACTGAACAGTGAAAACTGAAAGATTGTATGCTCTCTCGCGGGAGCATATTGGGAAAACCCTCACATGACTATTTTTAATATCTCTGGTTCATTGGCATGGTAAAGACACTAATAGCTGACTCAGGTGCTCAGTTCCGGCATGGTCTAAGGGTTCATAGCTTGGTTCAGGGGTCTAAATAAGCCAGAGAGGATGCTAGACCTAAGCCCATTGCTTTGCAGCTAAGCTAATATGCATCGGATAAAGAAAAGCAGGTGACAGAGGTGAGAAGTTACCTACTCCCTCTCGTAGCCAAGCGCTGCCTGCCCCACATGCAATCAGTCTGCTCTGCTGGCCCCATTTTCTTTGCACAATTCCATGTGTTCATTGGAGTAGGGGGGAGGGTTAAGGACTCAACATATGATTTTCTAAGATTTAAGGTTTTAAGAAATTTCAAAATTCGATTTTCTAAGATTTAAGGATTTAACAATTTAAACATTTATAACTTTTCAATGATCATGTGTCTTTTGATGGTAAATTGAAATTAGATCAAATGATATCGATAACAAGTTAAGTAGTTCATTTCTAATGAATATTCTTGTAAATTTCACTTTCTTTTTTTTTAAGTTTGCCATCCAATACTCAAGGCTATTCTATACTTCTATAATTTCAGATCAGAAAAATCCACGTGAGCATGTCTACAGCTTGAAATATTAAATATACAGTATGATCCTGTGGTAGCAGCTCATAGTCACGCTCGGTCTCTCCACCAAAGATTTCGGATAAAAAAAACTGGAAAAAGTGGTGCGAATAAGAGAATATAAACCAGGTTTTCATCCATTTTCAAATCCGCAAGGATTATGGCCGCGCAGTATTTAAAGGCGGGCTTTTGTGGAGTCGCCAGCAGCACTGTCTTTTCACCACCTGCAAACACACATTCTCTCTCTCTCTCTCTCCTCCCATTTCTTTTTAGGGCAAAAGCTGCTCTGCTTCTTTGGAATTACTGTTCTCTTTCTCTGTCTAATTTCAAGGCACTATTCTTGTCTGGTCACCCGGTTTTATTCGATATTGCAGGTCGAAGAGCGAGAAGAGCCTCTTTGTTTTCTGCTTTTTAGGGTTTTGTTAGAGGTTTATGTGCGGTCTCGCCTCGATCCTACGGTCAGGGCCGCTTTGCTTTCATTCAATACTGTTTTAGGGTTCTACTGTGTAGATTCGAAGAGTTTCTTTACGGCTTTTTGTGTGGTTGATGGGCCTGTTTTTTTTTCTTTGTCGGATTTTGGTCGTGTTTTGAGCTGAACGGGGTCAGAATCAGGTGAGATTGGTAAATTTTAGGGTTTCAGTTGCTTGAGTTTCGGTGTCTGACTGTTATTGGAGTGAAAAAGAAGGGAAACTGAGTTTGATTGATGGATTTTAAGGTTTTGTTTGCTGAAGTTTGGAGATTTTGAAAAGTAAGCTTGCAAGAACTTGATATACTACTGTTTGTGATCTCTTGGTTTGGTTTGAGACGAGCTTTTAGAAGTGATACCAGTATTAGAAAACCCAAATAGCTGTGAAATGTTCTGATTTTTCACAGAGCAAAGATTGAAGTACAGGAGCTAAGATTGGGGGAGATTGTGGGATGCATCAGAGCAAATTAGCATTTGTGGGTTACTCCGAGAGCTTCGTAGACTAAGGAAGGAAATTTTTTTCGAGCATTTGTTACGCTGTTTTAAGTTTTAAGAAAGTAGTAGGACCTTTCTTAATTTGATCAGAATTTTTTGGGAAGAGACTGAGTTCCTTGGTGTTCAAGTTGTCAAGGAGTCTAAGAAGGCTTTGATTTGTGATTCTGTGTTTATTTAGACAACGATATAAGCTGCAAAAATGTTGCCCTTTGAAAAGTGCATGTGGAATGGTGTGTTCGGAGATAATTTTTGCAGAAAAGCATGATGATCGCACAAAAGAAGAACGTATTTTGACAAATATCTCTGATAAGCTCTTCTTCTTCTCCCTTCTCTTTCATTCAGTGGTTATTTAGTGCTTAAGCACGTAATTATTTGGCGTTTCAAGCCTTCACGCAAAAGTTTGAAGAACATATTTTTCTTTTCATTAGAATTCCATGGCCATCATCGTTTCAGACCCAAAAATCCATGTTACCAGGGCTTCTATTGTAGGCCTTTGCATCTTGACCTTTTAATTTTTGGCAACTTCTCGGAAATCAGGAAAAGGAAGTATCTGCCCTTTCGTGGTTCCAAGAGAAGGGGCCTGAAGACTATGGGCCAACTGCTTCTTAGTGCTTCAGGGCCACCATTAAAACGGAGAGCTGGTTTGCGAAGAAAACAAGCAGGAAGGGGTTCATATCGTGGCAGCTAGATAGGGAACTGAAGTAGTGAATACTATTGTCTTTTTTAAGAGGATTCTGTTAAGAATCTCTCTCTCTCTCTCTCTCTCTCTCTCTCTCTCTAAGAGGTGTTTCCAGCTTTGATCTCTGGTCATTCAAAGCTTGGCAAATGGAAACACCACTGAGGCAGTTGTTGAAAGGCTTTTGCCATGACTCGGAGTGGCAATATGCAGTGTTTTGGAAGCTCAAGCACCGGAGCCGCATGTGAGTGGATTCCTTAAAGTTCGATCATTTGTTGTATTATATGATTTTTTTTTTGGAAACACTGATGATTTTTCCAGGAAAGATGCTTTTGCTCAAAATAATTTTCACAATTGAAATGATTTTGTTGAGGTCCATAATTTCGATTTGTTACATACGTCCATTTCGATATGTGGAGTCAGGGTACCACTTCAATTCAAGTTTGTGATAATATTTCGGCATGATTGTGGAATTTTTCTGTGTGATTGAGAAAAATATGATGATTTAAAGGCCTATTTCTTGTAAAACTTTCAAACATATATTCATAATTTCATCTTTACTTGTAGGAAGGCTAAGATGCTTCTTAAATCATTCTGAATTAGATCTAAAATGATGTTTTTAGATGCATGCTTATCACTTTCTGATAGATGTTTTTTTTTTTGGGGTATCATCCCTTTCTCAGGCTATTGACTTGGGAGGATGGGTATTATAATTTTCCAAAACCACCCTGCAATATACAAGATACAACAACCAATGCATTTTTTAATTCCATCGGCGGTGCAGATTATTCTAGTGATGCAATAGATGGACGTGTTAGGCATTCAGTGAGGGACCCAATTGGAGCGGCGGTGGCAAATATGTCATATCTTGTGTATGCATTGGGGGAAGGGTATGGCTATTTTCTTTTCCTCTTATATTGTTCACATCTTCTTTTCTGAAAGTGTGATACATAAATTGGATTTATGCATTTCATGAACCCATCGTGCAGGTTGCCACTTTTTTTTTCTTTTTCTTTTTTCCCTGCTAGCTGCTATATTTTCTTCCAACCTTAATGCTATGATTTTTTGGCATGGTGCTAACTAATCCATTTTGTTTCCTAAGATTGAATTTACTTCTAAATAGTGTTTTAAAAGCCAAACCAAGGACTTGATCTGGTCACCCACTGGTATGGATCCACCCGTACCAGCTCGCAGGTTCTCCAGGACTTTCTTTATTACAAAATAAATATATTAAAAAAATTGGTAGGAATGGTGGGAACTGGGCAAAACTGGGGGTTCTTCGACCTTGGCCGGTCCACTTGCCAATTCTGAGCCGGCTCTCCAGGTTTTTAAAAACTGCTTCTGAACCTTATATTGTATCACTTTTGAATCTAAAGCAAGCTGTCAAATTAAGATGACAAAAAGCCCTTTTCACTAATCATTTTATGCATTAAATGGATGGGACCAAATCATTCTGGCATGTTGACATGTGGGCATTTGGTTTCATTTAATGGATGGAACCAAATGGATGAGCACGTGGCTTGGGGTTGCCACCCGGAGTGCACTGAGCACCCGGACTGTGGGATGCCACAGACGTGACGTTTTGATCTCTTCAGGTGCTGAGAACTCGACTTTTGTTAGTGGCCGGACCTTTTTTGTGTTGTCGATTTCTTGCTTTCTTGTTCTTTTTGTACAGGGCTCCCCTGCGTGGGATGCTACCTTATTAAACTCACATCTCGTGAGGATTTTGTAAACTTTATATTTCTATGTATTTATTGTGAACTTTTCAGGAGAAAAAAAAATGTTGGTATTTGGTTATGATGGGTCATTTGATCATTAATTATGGGAAAAGTCTAATGTGAGTCCTCGGTCTCATTAGTCCATCCATGTTTTCCATTGAATTAGGATGTAAAACACATCCTAAAGCATTGGAAATGCATTTTTTCCTTAGATCCATCTTTTGCAGCTTCAAAAGTGGTGCAGATATGATAATCTGCAAATAAGTAAAATGAACGATGTAAAGAAAGCTCAAAAAGCACTTTTCCAAATTTTCACTTTTTCAGATGCAGGATCACCATGGTCGAGATTACAAAAATCCATCTCTAAGATGGATTTGGAGGGGGGATGTATATAAACCAGTGCATCAGCTGGTGCACCAAAATCTCATCCGTAATTATGTGAGGTAATTTGGTTTGAGGGACAGCAAAACATTTAAAAAATGAGACCTTCTGTGGACCCAGTTAGTGTCAGTTTAGAGAGGGCATTGGTTTTGAGAAATTTTAAAGAATTTATGATGTCTGTTAAAATTCATGTAACATACAACTTGCCATCTGAACATATTTGAAGTTAAAAAGGTAGAATAATAGCATTTTGGTCATCTAGTATTTAACTTCTGGTATCCTAAGGACCCTAATTCTCTCTCTCTTGTTTTTTTTTTTTGTAATATATAATTTGTCGGAAAGATTTTCTCTTGAATTTAAATTTTTATGTTGTTTTTTTTCATATATAATCTTAGTAGTGATAGTGAAATTTGAGAGGGTATCAGTTTCTGTCTATGAGAAGAGAACCATTACAACGTTAAGGATTTGCACAGGATTTGTCTCAGATTTAAAAGGATTTGTTTTGTAAGGTTTGACTGCATTCAAAGTAAACTATTTTGTGGTGGATCATTGTTTAACCATGGATATTACTGTCCTTGTGTAAAAATAACATTGATTTGATTTTTGGGTGAAATCCACATGAAATTACCACGGCCTCTTATGGTAGTACATTGTGATTGGTTTGTATTACTATTTACTATCACTGGATGATTGACTACATAGTTTGATGCTTGGGGGCTTATTTTGGATGTCACTTGAATGATCCTGACACTACATTCTCGACTATGTAAAAGCCATCATCTGTCGATATGGCAGACTATGAAAGGATTATTCATGGCATAGCCAACCATAATCATATAAAACCCATGAATATGAATAAATGTCTTAGTAAGATAAGATCCAAAGTTAAATCATAGAAGGTTGGTGGGGACATGTCAACAGGTATCAAGTTTTAAGCCTGTGTTCGTTTGGCCATTCAAGCTATCATTTTTTAACAGAGACTAAGTCACAAGCTAGGAGATTAAGTCAATTATTATTATTATTTTGAACAGAGACTGAGTCAATCACAACACAACGTGTTTATCTTTGACATGAAAAACCAATTTTCTGTTGTACGAACATACACTGGGCTCCCTTGTGTGTTATTGTGGAAAATAGAAATTTAATTGCAGAATAACTAAGGTGTAGATCGAAAGATGCCAGGATTTTATTGTCATTGTTTACCCATGGCTTAAAAATATCTTCATCTCAGATTCTCCCACAATTACTTTTAGGGTTAGTTATTCCAAAAAGCATATATCTCAACAAGAATTTGGTTGTCTATCATTTGAAAATTGATAGGGAAAGTGAAAACATCTCTTGCCTTTTGATACTATTCTTAATTTCTCTATTATACCTAACTAACACGAAACAAAGTATCTGATAATGCGATAGTCATTTTTAAATTGAAGCTATTTCTGGGAGTACTCGGGTTAAGTGTGTGTCATTGGATCATCAAGTGTGAGCTTCACATTGAACTTTATTTTAAAAAAAAGAAAGAAAAAAGAAGAAAAGAAAAGTGAAGTGACAAAACATTTGGGATTGTAAAAAAGCTGCTAGTTGGAATCACTCCTATTTTTATTGGTTAGGGACAATTGATTTGAAAATGTATAGCTTATTTTCAGCAAATGAATTATTTATTTGACTTATGAGTGACTTACATCAGAGTGATGCTCATTGAGCAGGATTATTGGTCAAGTGGCATTTTCAGGGAGGCACTACTGGGCTTTTGCTGAAAAGGTTTTCAATGGTGAAGGGAACTCTCAGTTTGTGCCCGAGGTCAGTGATCATGAAAAGCTTCTAAGAAATCTTGAAGAAGTTGATATTTCTCACTTATTTTAGTTCTGAATTGATCACATTCTTCCTTTGCACAGTATCCAAGTGAATGGCAATTTCAGTTTGCTGCTGGTATTAAGGTAATTTGAATGGCTGTATGCCTTGAATGGTCCCCATTTGCACCTAAGGTTTAGCTAGTGGCTGTTACCTTAGATGTTTTATATTATTTTGCAGACCATTGTCCTCATACCTGTTGTGCCACATGGGGTAGTGCAGCTTGGGTCCTTGAAACTGGTGAGTGAGAATATTTAGACTCATCAAATGATCATCTTCCTTGTATACATATTCCTATTAATATTAAAGCTATACCACCCTTTTTCCTCGCATATTTTATGGCACGATTTTCAAAACATACATGTGCAAACAAGACCTGTCTTTGTATTTTCACATAAGGAGTTCTCTTTTTACAAGTAAATTTTATTGTTGTGTGACAAAGGAGTTCATGAGTTACATCAAAATTATTAGATTTTGAGGAAGGCATGGAAAATTTCCTTTTACCCCTATTCCTCAATTGCTCCCTTATGGCTCGATGATGTTCTCAGTGTCCCTCTCAGGCTTCCTATTGTTGAGACTGTCATTGTTATAACATACATTTCTTAATTTTCAAAATTCCTATTCATCTATCCGACTATTTTGAGTAATATCAATTGTAACCCAACTAACAAACTATTGAATTATTCTCTCATCTGTTGCACCCTTATCCACTTTGATCTTGTGTATGACAGATGCACTCTCTGCCATAGTCTCTGCCTTGTTCTTTCTTCTCTCCTTCGCACTAGACCTCACTGACCTGGATTTTGTCAATAATGTCCATTCCCTCTACTCATCCTTTCTCACTCTCTTTACTGCTAATACCAACCCCATACCTGTCCTCTCTACTTCATATGCCACATACACTAACGTGGTGCCATGCTCCCTGCCACATAATCTTGGACTGTCTCCTCTTCACCCACCATCCTACTGTTTTCAAAGCCTTTTCCCCTTTGGTTGTCACTTGTCACCTCCACCATATACCTATGTTTCTGATCTTTTCAAATGCTGCTTATCTCCTCCTGATGTTTGGAAAAAGGTAATCGATGTTGTTTTATGGTATGAATTCATGCTTCCTTGCCCCTATGCAACAGTAAGCTGTACTCTCATTGAATATGCCACTTTCATTGTTCATCAGATTGTTTCGTTGTTCTGAATTTAAGGGATTTGCAATGCCACCTGCTATAATTTAGCTCTCCAGGTCCCTTGCTCCTATGCAACAGTAAGCTGTGTTCTCATTGAAAATCCCACTGTTTTTGTTCATCAGATGTTTTCTTTGTTCTGCATTTACGAGATTTGGACTGCCACCTGCCATAATTTTGTACAAGTATGGTTTTTGTGGATGTATGTAGAAACATTGGATGCATAGGTGTATTTATGAATTAATTGCTTATCGATCATTGCTCTTTGGATTATGTAATTATGATATTCCTCTTGAATATTATGCACAAGATCATGACACGAATCAACAATTTTATAAACCTAATGGTTTGACATTTGATAAATTGATTTCCAAGAATTTAGTAGATATTACTGTATAATTGTTTATACATGTTTCAATTGCAACTTTGGCCTCAATAATGCTTTGGTGTGATATATATTGTGCAATGCTCACCCTACACGCCCACACTTGCCTAAGGCTCCACCAAGCCAATGGTTTTGATGTGGTCATTCATTCGGTTCGGCTGTCTTCCTTTCTGTTCTATCTAACCATTGAATTTATGATTTCTACTTTGTGGCACTCATTTTCATAATAATTTATTGGCAGAAGTTTGACGGATTTCTCATACCATGATTTTTTTTTTCTTGCGTGAATAAAATTAAACTGATACCATGATTATTTGCCTGTTGAAATTGCAATGTCTCCAGTGAGGAATTTGTACGAATACATATATTACGTTCCCTAATATTTTTTTTGATTCTCCGGTTATCATGGCTTTCTTGATTTGTGTTTATTGGTTTGCAGCTTATGGAGGATTTAAAGCTGGTGGATCATGTCAAGAGCTCCTTCAACATGTTACAGAATAAAGCTGGGGCTTTCTTTCCAGATCCTGTGCATTGCAGTTCAAACAAGAATAACCCAGATCCAGTATCATCATCTTTTGATTCAATCTCTCAGAATTCTTTTGCATCATCGGCTATTTACCCATCAATTTCAAGAGGAATCCAAGCTGAAAACTTGGTGGAGAATAGTGCGGCCCCCTTGGTTTCAAATTCATTTACTTATTTCCTCAATCAAGTTGTGAAGAGTGAACTGACATCTTTTCAGATTCACCACAAACCATTGAATGATTTTCAAGATCTGATATTAGGAGAAGAAATGGGACATTTGGCCATGCGACAAAAGCCAGTTGAAGAGTTGCCGGACCAAAATATATATGAGGACTCTCTGTTCAATTTTTGCGGTCAGTCTGATTCTAATATCATGCAAGGTTCTAGCTTATCCTCTCTAACACAAGTTGTTGATCAAGATTCTTTGCTGAAACAATCCATGCGTTCAGCATCATGTAAAGACCAGGAACAGAATGGTGAGGATTACTTATGGGCTTTGAGCTTTCCTGCGGAATCAGAGCTGCATAAAGTTCTCAAACCAGTCTTTTCCAACATGGGTTCAACAGATGCTGCTTCCACTGATTCATCTACTCAAACAGCAACAATGTCAGAACTCATCGAGCCTCTGGTTGGGGAGTTCGATGCATGGCTTAGATCAGAAGGCAGTTCAGAGCATCTATTGGATGCGGTGGTGGCGAATGCTCTGTCCACTGGTGCTCAATCTTGTAATAGCTCTTCAACACTTTTAGGTGGGTCTTGTTTGACCGAGTCTAATGGGGGTGGTAGTGGTTCAATAGCTGATGATTCAATTTCGGACCCATGGAGTGGTTACCTGGGGTTTGTTCAGGGTTCCAGAGGAACAAGTGTGAGATCTCCAAGTGGGTTGTCTTCGAAGGCAATGAGCACTATGGTTGAAGGGGAGAGGAAGGAAGTTTTCTCTTGTTCACATTCAAAGAAGTTGATCGAGCCATCAAAGCTTACTAAGCGAAGGGCGAAGCCCGGCGAGAGTTGCAGGCCAAGACCACGGGATAGACAGCAGATCCAGGACCGAGTGAAAGAGCTTCGCGAGATTGTGCCAAATGGAGCCAAGGTGAGTTCTCTCAGCTCAGTGCATGGGTGTTCCTGTTGTTTCTCATTGAAGATTTATTAATCTCTTGGAAAAGCATATCAGACCATTAAATATAGTCATGACTGTCCATTGAAATGGAGAGTGGGACTTACCAGAACAGAACATGACCCCAATTGTGGGTTACACTCTTGATTATGAATCATTTCATTGAACAGTGATGACTGCAATGGACTTTGGTTTCTATTGTCCAAGGAATTGTCATATATTTTGCCTTCCTATTTTGGTTTTTTGGTTGAAGTGTATTGTTATTTGTTGGTAAATACACCTGGTTACGTTAGAATTCTTGCTAAATACACCTGATAATCAGCAATGGAGGTGGTGACATTATCATTTCTGGTATTCAGTGCAGCATAGATGCATTGTTGGAACGCACGATTAAGCATATGATATTCTTGCGGAATGTTACTAGCCATGCAGACAAGTTGAAGCTTTGCTCAAAGGTATCCTGTCTTGTGATGCTCATAAATCTACATTGACCTTCTCCCAAATGCAAATACAATTTGGAAATGGTTTTCATATGTGCCATTCTTCGATATTGAAATTCTATTTCTGCTCCAGATATTCTCAGTTTTTATTTATTTTATTTTTTTGGGGCTTGACCAGGGCAGGATACTTTATGTAAAAGTTGAAAACGGGAGAGTATCAAAGGAAAAGAAAAAATATTTAAAATAAAAAATAGAATGAAGAAAATATGATTTTACCCTACTTAAGTTGAGGTGGGGCCTCTAGTGGTTTAAGTCTTCTGTATAATTTTGAATATAGATTATTATGCACTTGCAAGTGATACTTTTCTTATGACTTACGCTTACATGTATGCATGAATTTATATTTTGAAAAAATATGCATGAAATAAAACGAAGGGGTTATAATCTTGCAAATTTTAGGAACTAACATATTTTTTATGTCTATTATTTTTCTAAGATGTTTGAAAATTGAGATATTTGTTATGAACTTCCTGTGGCTTTGGCTCAGAGCATTCGTTTTAATTGAGACCTTGCAGCTTAGAGTGTTGATTCTTTGTGGTGCAGGTAGCCGATAACAAGCAAAGGCCATTATTGGTAGGGAGAAGCAATAGTGATCAGAGAGGTGCAAGCTGGGCTCTCGACTTGGGAAGCCAGACCGGAGTTTGCCCTGTTGTTGTTGAAAATCTTGATCACCCTGGCCACATGCTTGTTGAGGTTGATCCATTTCTATTTCCTGCTTAACCTGCTGTTAGTGTGTTATTGAAATAAGGAAAATTATTTCATGCGGGCTGGACCGCATTTCTACATATGCGGTCCAGAAAGTACAAAGCATCCATCTTAAAGATGGATGCAATTAGGTGTTCCATTTAAAAACAATAGAAACTAAAGGTCCAAATGTTTTCTTTCTAGAATTATTATTTCTAGTTTTTAAATTTTATTTATTTCTTTATATTCATGATCTCCATGATAGAGATTACACGTCCTTAAAAATTAAGTCTTAAAATCC
Source organism: Amborella trichopoda (assembly GCF_000471905.2). The sequence continues at coordinate 7,848,804 of NW_006498806.1, read as the reverse complement.
ATCTCAAAAATAGATTAAGAGGTCCACATTTCTACATATGCGGGCTTGGCCGCATAGAAATTGGGTCCTTGAAATAATTATACATTTTTTATGTTGATGATGATGGAGGAAACTATACTAATCTAACAGGCTATGGGAAACTGCACATATTGGGGTCTTGCCTGTTTGATGAGATGGCTGGCGAGGTGTGACATATTAGAACATGACATGACCTCATTGATGGGCCCTACTCTCATCACTGTCTATTATTTGCCTGAATTGGTTAAACCTCAATTCATGATGATTTCTGTAGTCTGTTGCATTGATGTATACTTTCCTATGGTAACTATAATGATAGTTATAATACATAAGAATGATTTATTGTTATATTTATACACAGATGTTATGTGAAGAAGATGGGCTTTTTCTTGAGATAGCGCAGGTTATCAGAAACTTAGGGTTGACAATCATAAAAGGACTCATGGAAGCCAGAGCGGACAAATTCTGGGCTCATTTTGTGGTTGAGGTACCCCCTATGATCCAGATCATCAAACTTTCATTTTGTATTGCTCACGTCCATATGTTTGCTGCAATACTCTTTTTGTTGAAAATTTTGAAAAGGGACAGGTTTCTATACTTCCCCTACTATTCCCCTACTGTATGGAAGGTATATACTTTCCCAATCCCTACTGTATGGAAGATATATACTTTCCCAATCCAACCTGAGTCCATGACCGTATGATCTAGATTTGACTCTTCAAAGTATATTATTTTTACTTTTTTTAAGAAATTATATGAATATAAAATTTGGAACGTGCCATCATCTCAATGAGGAGCACTTAAAAAAATAATAACAAAAATATTTGTGTTAAATTAAAAAGACCCAAATACCCCTAAAAGCTTTTAGGGGCATTTTAGTCATATTATTTTATTCAGAATATTTTTTTTATATTTTTCACAGGTGCACGATTAAGAAAGGAGTGGACCCCCAAAATTTGGTGTCAAAATATTTTGTAGAAAAAATATTAAAAATAAAAGTGTTGGGGCTTAACATTGCGATTGGGGTCATCTCAGCTGTCCATTGGATGGTTGAATAGGGGGATAGTATATAAGTTTTATACATTAGGGGAAGTATTGAAAGCTTGCCCGATCATAGAACGTTCATTTTGTATTTGAATTTGGAAATTGAGATTTTACTCACATCCATATGTTTGCTGCAATACTCTTCTTTGGAAGTTTTGAAAAATGAAGTTTAGGTACATATTTCATGGAGAAAAGTCTTTAATGAGCGCAAAATAAAAAAAAAAAAAAAGATCTGAAACACAAAAATCGCCCAAAGATAAAAAATAAAAAAAGAACCATCTGAAACACAAAAATCACCCAAAGATGGAGAATGCAATACAAAGAGTTCACTTTTGTCAAGGTTAATTTTCATCATTGTATCATGCCCCTTGTGGAAATCAAAAAGTTCACTCTTTCAACAACGGAAATTTGCCCTGCCTCAAAACATACCCAATGAAAGGCATAAATAATTTCTGCAGTCCTCGAATTGTTGGCTTTAGATGATTCTAAGGTCATGTTAGGGGATTTGGGATGTCAGGCTAAGGTAAAAAATTTTCATGTCATCTATTGATTTTTTTTTACAACTACAAAGACACGAGTATCCAAATCATCCAAAAGTTCAGAGAAAATCTGTTAAAAGGGCTACATTTTCAAGAATTCAATTTGCACTGCAGCCAAAATTTCAGGTTCCTTCCATCCATCGATTAGAAGAATGACTAAAATTTGTAGCATGTAACATGAAATTTTTTTTATTATTTAGCTGTTTTCTGTTTACACTTGAAAAACGTAAAAATGTAGGTCTTTTTGCCTTCCTTGGGAACACTGAGATTGAATTGATCTTGTGGACTGCACAGGGACCTAGAGGCATACAAAGAATGGATGTTCTTTGGCAGCTAATGCAACTTTTACAGCCGAAATCCCCATCGACTCAGCTTCAAGCAAATGTTCTTCATGTCATGTGAAACTCCGTCGGCCACTTGATTTTAGTTCAGTAATTTGCTGTTTTTGCTTGGCTTGCGGAATGTATCTATGGTGTTCTAAGGAGTCATTCATCGTGCACAGGAGCAAAAACAGAAACATCCACCATGAAGAAACAACGTTTTGAACTTTCAATAGAGTTGCAGCCTAGTTTGAAGAATGAATTACAGTAAAACTAGGGTCAAGTGTTTCACAAAACTATACACTATCTGAGATGCATTCACCCTCGTGCATACACTAATTAAACAAATTTACATCCGTTGACAATGCTTTGTTATCCTATTTTCGGTCCCTCCAAAGCAGTTGTGAGCTCAAACTAGATTGGGATCTCGAAAAGATAGTGTTTCTTCTTTAGGGACACCTGGTACTTACACCAACCCCTTAAGTAAGACTCCTCAAGGCTCGCCAATTATCCTTTGAAGTTGAAAGAAATATGCCATTTTCTTTCATGGCCCAAATCAAGTGTGGAAATAAGAGCTGTATGCAATCCAATCTTTATGGTGCTTAATCCTTAAGTCAGTGCAACACTAGTTTGAGAAAGAATACTTTTCCTTATCCTGCCAAAATTGTAGTTGAAGTATGGAGCTACCCCACAACCCATTATAGTTGGGGCTTAGTGGGGGACCTGTGTCAGGAGGAGAGTGTGCCACCATCCACATGCAATGTTTGTGGGAAGGTACAAATGGTCGAGGGGAACCTGAGATGGGATACTCCTGTCTATTGCGTCACCTGAACCAAGCTACACCATATAATAAAAAATCCCTCTCAGTATATCTGCACGGGATTGATAGTTTGTTTACGTCAAAAGGTTTAAAATGAGTTTTACGGCACTTTGTTTTCCATCAAATTAGCCACTTTCCCAAAATTGTGCATTGGGGAACGGTTCTGGCCAAACTTACTCAAATGATTGGTGTTTTATGGGAAATCTTCTTCATGCTGTACTCGTTATGGCATTGATTTCATATTTGCTAATAATATCAAATGGGTTTTGTAAAATAAATGACGTAAGGAATGGGTTGAGGTTAAGGTGGTGCTACCACTTATGATTTAGCTACCGGTCTTAGTTTTCATTCCTACCAATGCCAATAACCCCTTTCGAAAACCCTAACGGTTTAAACAATTGCCAACTAACTTCTGCCCGTAAACATTCATGCTAACTTACTACTGCCAGTTAACAATCAAAAAATAATAATACACGATCAATGGAAGTGCCCTTAGTACAGATCTGGCTATAGAGGCGTATACCTGGCCATACTTGTTCCAACCCCAGCAGAAAACCTTTGCATCCTCTGAAAAAGAATAAGATACCAGTCATAGGTTAAGTTAGGTTTGGAAACCAAACCAAGCAAAAAACAGGGCTATTCATGCCAACATGTTAATAGTTATCCACCAATGCAGCGCATGCTTTGGGACTGAATCTAATAACTTGGTGGATTACCAAACATCACAGTTTCCCAATTTGTTGCCATACTGAATCCAATAACTTGGCTGATTACTAAAATCGAGGTTGTCCAAGTAGTTGCCAAAATAAAGTACCAGAAATCTATGATACCATCTGTGGGTAAGCTATTTTATTTTGCACTTTGAAGCCATAATATCAAGATAGGTATATGAAAAACACCCATTAAGATTGCGTCCATGTTTTTCTTGATAATCATAATAGAGGCAGGAGGATGGAGAGGCGTACCAGTTATAATAGCTGTGTGCCGTGCACCACATGATATCATTTTTACATGCTTGTTCTCTAGACTGGTGGCATCCAACAGCCTCGGACGAGTCTGAAAGCAAATAAATCATGACGTTTCCTATCATTTAATGGCTGGTTGTCTGCCATGAGCAAATCCCAATCTCTCTCTCTCTCTCTCTCTCTCTAACAAGGGGGCTTATGAGAAAGTATGGTAAACCACCTCTGCTTGATCTACCCCGGTGCCTAATTGCCCAAACTGATTTCCACCGAAAGCGTAAACCTCGCCAGTCGAGGAGATGCACATGGTATGCCACAGCCCAGCAGCTAAGCCTTGTATTTGGACGCCAGAAAGAGAGGATACAAATGCAGGACTCAATTCATCATCTGTACTTCCTTGCCCACACTAAGACCAAATAGTGCCCATAATTAATCAACGAGTTGAACTCTATCAGCAGAAGATGGTTTCTGAAGGCATATTAAAAGCATAAATTAAAGACGAGAGCGAAACCAATATGGATCTTCCTGGCAAAATCTCATGTTGAACATTTTATTGAGGCTTTTTCTCCATCTTTATCTACAAGGGGCCTACATGTTGATCCTGGGTATTGGTCAATAACTGAATAGTAGATGAAATAATTTGGTAACATCCACAGGACATCATAGGGTAAATGAAGATGAACATAAACATACAAAATCACTGTAAATTATTTAAATCAGTAAGATATGTGACTTCTCAATCCTGCAATTGGAGGCCAGGTTAACAAGATCAATGCGAGAAAGTAGGTGAGATATAGGTGTTTGTTTTAGCTAGCTCATCGATGTATGAAAAATAGCTGACTCAAATAATAAGGATAAAGCTCTGATGATGATGATAGTGATCCATGTATGAAAAATAATAATATGCAAGAAATGGGCTGAGAAGCTTTTCAAACCCATCGTCCGTTCATTATGCCTGCCTTTCCTTTCCTGATAAGTGAGAAGTCAAGACTAAAGATAACCAACGCAACTACAATATGCAACTGTTTTAAGTCTATGCATATTTAGTGCTTTTTCTTCCTTTCCTCTCTAGGCTCCCTTTCAAGAGGATAACAGATTCATGAATCCATGAAGGAAATTGGGAAAGCCTAACTCATTTCATTGAAATGAAATTCTGATAAGTGCAATCCAAACGAAGAGAAATAAGAGATTTTTAAGAGTAACGATTTTGTGACACTCCAAAATGAAGATTGTATTAAAATAATGAACCTACATAGCATTTTTTTTTTTGGGTAATTTGAAACTACATACCATGCTTTTCTCAAGGAAGTGAAAGGTTATTTTTTATTTTCATGCATCAAATCAGCTCATATAAGCTAAAAAAATTCGATGAAAATTCAAACTGAGCCAAGGCACATAAGCCAACATATATCTAGTAGACTCCTGGTAGTTGGAAACAAGATCATGAAAACAAGATGAGAAAAACTGCGAGTTGGTGCACATAGAAATTTTAGCAATTTAGTCACATAAAACGATTGCGGTAATTGCAAAATCAACAATTGTTTTTGTCGATGATAAGTCCAAAAGTAATTTTATGTTTTTATGAATATATTTGATAATATTATTGGAATGACGTAAATGTAACATGTACTTTGAAGGTTCAATTAAATATAGTAAGAAAGGGGTTTCCCACTCGTGACCCTTAAGGCCACAATAAATTTTTGCATTTGCCTATCACTACTAAATACTACAAAGGCTATCATACAAGGAATTGAGAAGACGATGGTTTCTCAAAAGAGTATGAAAAGCAATTAAGAGGAATGTGCCTCGATATCTTGATCAAAAGAAATATTTCAGTATCAACTAAAAATGAAATCCATAAAAGTTGTTTGCTGTTCAACACAACTACAATATTACCTATAAAGGTATGTCATCAATGAATAAACTTTCTTTCTAACAGGCGCTAGCATAGAATTTTGTGAAGAAGCTCCATGGGAGAAAAGGTGATGACTCACATCACTCATGAGTAGATATCAAATTACATAGAATAAAAATATTGACATGGTTGCATAAACATGTTAACCTAAAATACCTACCTGCCCATATTGTCCCCAGCCAAAGGTCAGCAGCGCTCCAGCATCTGTTATGCACATAAATTTAATGTAAAATCTTCTACAAGCAAATTAATAAAATGAAAAGAAAACTATTAGGGGCCTGACATCCCCACGAATACACCAAAAAAAAAAAAAGAAGAAGAAGAAGAAGAAACCATGTGCAAGCCATAAATGGTCCACTCATACGGACAAAAGATCATCCAAAATGTATAGCTCAAACAATTGCACAATTACTTGATTCAAGTAGGACGGGAGCACTGCACTATGCATTGCACATGAATTTCTTTGGCACTCATGCAATAACATTTACTTGTCCTTGTTAGGCAAAATATTATACATAGAAATATCAAAGCTGGCATACTAATTCATAAAACAAAGTAAAATACATATGGAATTAATGAAATGTATTGTCTCACCTGTGAGCACTAAACTATGTCGGCCCCCACATGCAATAGCCGTTACATAACTTCCTGGAACCTTATGAAACTGCATATCAGAAGTGATGTTTCCTCTCAGACCTGCCGTGGATTTGTCTTTACAGTAAGAAGAGGTCTCGATGCACGCGATAGGATGGGGAGAGGAAACTGTTCGAATTCGAAAACCCAATCCTAGCTGCCCTTCCCCTCCATAGCCCCAACCCCACACCTGACCTATATCTGAAACTTTGGGGAAAAAGATAAAAGTACTTTAGGGGTTTCCTTATTCTATAGTCTATACCTCACTAGCTTCATACAACATAGAGTTTCCTGACTAGTGTGTGCATGTGTATCTTTGTCGTGTGTGTGTGTGTGTGTGCGTGTGAGAAAGAGAGAGAGAGAGAGAGACAGAGAGAGAGAGAGAGAGAGTGAGAGAGAAGAAGAGAGAGAGAAAGATCATGCACATGTTAGGGAATGATGATGTTACCTGACAATGCCAAAGTATGCCGCCCACCTGCAGCAACTGAGGCAATCCTCACTCCAGGACTCAATGTGACTAAACATGGTAATGCCGAAAACGATTCTTCATTGCTGCTTGAGCTTTCAGAAGCTTGCTTTTGTGTCGATAACCTTCTACGCTTGGAGCCTTCCTCACTCCCTTTATATTCCTGACTAGATGTTGTTCCAGAACTTGATCTTGAAACTGAATGAATTGCTTGAGATTTGGGACTCACTGAAGCTATCTTGCCTTCTGATATATCTGTCTGCAAGAAAGCAGGGGTTTTGTCCCTTGTTCCTGTGATGGGTTTGCCACTCTCAATATAATGAAAACTATCCAAAAATGTCGTTGTTGAATGAGAACAAGAAAATCAAAGTCAATGTAGAGACAATCATTTACAACAGGGTCAAAAGTTTTAAACCCCAGTTCCCTAATAGGAAAAACCTAGCCAACTGAGTTTTCCAAAATTGGAGGAAGCTTGGACAAGCTTTTTATATTAGGAAAATAGCGTTGTTTCAACAGCAGAATTCAAACTTGAGACCAAGACTAAAGAAGGGACACATACCACCACATAACCCGCATCATATTTTGGCACATACCCTGGTGTATTTAATTCAAAAGAAAAATAGAAAAAAATTTCCCAAACCCAAGTATTTCATCAGAAAAACACAGGCAAAAAATCGGTTAAGTTTACTCAGCTCCTTCCAGTTCATTCTGGACTTTAGAGAGAAAATAGTTTATAGAAGCCCCTGTAAGAAAATAGAACATGAGACCAAGACTAAAGAAGGGACACATACCACCACATAACCCACATCATATTTTGGCACATACCCAGGTATATTTAATCCAAAAGAAAAATAGAAAAGCTTCCCCAAACCCAAGTTTTTCATCAGAAAAACATGGGCAAAAAATCGGTTAAGTTTACTCAACTACTCCTTCCAGTTCATTCTGGACTTTAGAGAGAAAATAGTTTATAGAAGCCCCTGTAAGACAATGGCTATTTTGCAGATCTGAAATAACCTTGATTAAGATCCTTCTCCATTACTCCTTTCAATGCCTGATCGACCACCAACTTACCAGTTGGAACACACTCCTTCCAGCCCCAAGTATAGACTTCTCCACTGTCTGCAGTTTAAAGTAATGCAGCTACTTACATATCTAGCTAAACATGATGGAGCGAGAACCAAAAATGAAGATGAATTAACCGAATATTGATAACTATACCGTGGATTATGGCAATTTATATAATACCTGTGACTGCGACACAGTGAGCCCAACCAGCACCAGCCTTCAATATAGGGGCATCATTTTGAAGTGGGTATGGTTCTGGAGTTTCCTAGATGAAAAACAGAAGAAAGATTGTTGATTAAACCTAGAAAGGCCTACCTTTTCACATTTATAGTAGGATCCTAAAGTAATAGTAAAGGTACCTCATGCTTCCCAGCTGTCACATAACTTTGGCCCATGTTTTCTGTAGAACCCCAAGTATTGAGCTTTCCGGATTCTGCAATCAAACAATATCATTTAAAGACAGCCATCAGATAATAACCTACTCATCCAAAGTGGCAATGCCAAAGGTGAATTCAGATGATAAAAAAAAAGCCCAAGAACTGGGAATTTGGACAATCTCAGTCAAAATCAATTGCTAATCTAAACATACGATTTCCTGCATCAGAAATAATTTTTTCTGATCATTTAAAAGATGAAATAGATAATTCTTTCAGAAGGCAATAAAAGTTAGCATTGGGACAGCAGCCAGAAGTCTAATATCTGTGAAATGCATATACAAATCTGAGATTTTGAATAAGTTTTGTAAAATGTAAACTTATAAAGTCATGTTGTATTTCAATAGGATTACATCCCAGAAACTTAAGCCCATGGTCGCAGCAAATAGAAACCAGAAAATTGGGACTTACAGATCCACCGCTCCTATAGGCCTCTATACCATGACAGAAGATATCGTAAATGCAGTGTATGGATGAAAGCACAAATACTATACAATCCAATTAGTTGATCACCAAACCCCAGAAAGGGAGTTTAAGAACTGCAAATCGAGATTATGACAATCCGATTAAGTTGCCCATATGCCAAAGAAGTAAAATGGGGAGGCAAAACAGTTGGAAATTGGAATATGAGGCAGCTGAATATCAAACTTCGTCAAATTGAGGTCAATAATGAGGAGAAGCCCAAACATTTTCTTTAAAAACCACAATGGCAAGTAAAAATGAATCAAATGATGCAGATGATTTGATTTAGAGAGCTATTGAGCAGATAAAAGGTGTTCAACCACTAACAAAATGTATCTGATGAAATTATTGAAATCTTTACAATTAAATGGAGAATGTTTTACGAGGAAACTAAAAATAGGAAGGTAATTAACCCAACAAAAGCTCAAATGCAGCTGAAGATATCACACAATTGTGCTGTGTTCCGCTAAAGTTTATGTAAATCAGGTATTCAAAAGCAAATTTGTTATTTGATGGATGAAAAATTAAACCTACGCTAATAAACTATGGAACAAACTAGGTAATGATATAAGAACCAGAAAAATAGAACATCAATTGATCATGTAACGAAAAACTGTTTCAGTACCTTGAAAATAAAAATAAAAAGAGAAGTCAAACAACTAGAGACGCTGAGAAATCATAGAAAATCCAGGAGAATTCCGTAGAAAAACGTGAAATACAATATAAATGAACTGCTGAAAAAAAAAAACAAAGTCATGTTCAAATGAACTGAATTTTCACCCAAGATAAATGATTCCTGCGAAGTTAACTATAGAAAAAAGAGTCAAAAAATGGCGAACATAAGCAACAAATAAAAAGCATGAAACAAGGTAATCACCTGAAATAGCCATGGCAAACCCACAACCACCTGGACAAACATCTTTCCATGAATCCTCTGGCGTAGGTTTAGGTACAGGAGTTGGAAGAAGCAGAGGGGCTCCTTGTGGAGAAGCACCAGGAAGATAGCCCCACATAAACACTGCTCTCTCCTTCTCCTCCGCACTGACCCTGACTCCTTTTCCCGCAACTTCTTCACCTCCACTCTCGTGCATCCCAAACAAGTAACTCTAAAAACCTTAACTTTCAGAGCAAAGTGACAACAAAAGGCCCAGGCTCTGAATCAAACGTGAAAAGAATCAATTCCTTCTGCAAACAAGCTTGATTGTCCGAAACCAAAGAACTCAAAACTCCTTAATTATTGAAAATAGAGAACACTTTCATCTCCTCCTCAACCACATCAACTGAGAGCAAAACCCTTATTTCCGCAAACTAACACGAGAGAAATTCTTTGCCAGAACTAAGAAGCTCTCTAAGTTCAGTATCGTAAAAGCCCTTCCTTTGTTCTTCTTACTCTCTGCAACACTCGAAGAAACAGCAACGAGGAGAAACCAGAAGCTCGAGAAACCCTAACTTTCCTATAGAGAAGCGTATCTCGTTTCCTTTTCAAAACCCGAACGTGTTCTTTCCTCTCAAGGAAACCAAGCGTCCTCTTCTTAAATGACAGAGAGAGAGATCCTCGCCCTAGTTTTGTTAGAGAGAAACTCTTGCCCTGGTTGCGTTAGAGAGAGAGACTCTTGCCCTAATTTTTCTAGAGAGAGAAGCTCAATTTTGCATTTCTTCTCTTACAGCTACTGCTATTGTGCAGAGTCAGAGGGTAGAGAGAGAAAAGTAGAGAGAGAGAAAGTGTATCATTTTCGGGGCGATGGCGAAGCCACGTCGATTAGTGCCACGTGGAATTAGCCTCTAACTTCATGACAGATGGCACGATCCGAGCCTCTGGGGGGTTCGGAAGCTTCCAAGCCACGAATTAGGTTTCCCCCAAAGAAGCTTCTGGAAACCCTCCGAATCATTTCCGAGCTTTCGGAATTTGAACGTGTGCTGAAGTTTATACGTGGTCCAATGTATGAACGCCATCTGCCCTCGTTTTATTTTTAACTTTTAATTCTCAATGAATAGTTTGTGCAGTGATGTTTGCTGTTGGGGTTTTTTTTTTTTCTCGGCAACAACATCCATTTATTCTTGGATTTTTTTTTTAATTATTTGATGCTTATGGTTATGCTTGTAGATATCAGTAAGCAATAACACCATTTATCATTTATACAAAGAGATAACAATTACTTGCTATTAGAGTATGTATATCTATATTGACATACATCATTATGAATGCATAAACTGATATGTATATGTATGAATATATATCTCTTAGGTGTTTCTTGACTATGATAAGATTAGATAGTAGTTATCCATAACCGTTGGTATTTATTTTTAATTGTTACTAACCGTATATTTATACAGGTCTTATATGTTCTTTATGAATCAATCTTATATGTTCTTTATGAATCAATCAATAAACAGAGAGTTCTCTATAGTATTATAAAATAATCTTTTATAGGCCCAAATATACAGAAATACAGTTTCTAACATGGTATTAAAGTTCTTTGCATATTATGAAATAATTTTCTATGGGGTCTAAGGCTCAAATATACAGAAATATAGTTTCTAATATGGTATCAAAGTAAAGTTCTCTGCAATCTTCTTCAATAGAAAGCTTTTACTGAGACGCACACAAATAGTTTTGAACGGCAAGTAGATTTGCTTGCAAAAAAAATAATTGATAGAGATTTGCTTGCAAAAATTAGGCACGAGTTATTGCATTGCTTACTCTCGTCAGCGTTTTGCATCGAATTGCATTGCTTGCTCTCGCCGTTGTTTGGCCCAACGCTACATAAGCATTCTAATCCCCTCCTTGGTATCTACCCTAACAATCCAATCCACCCCAAAGCAGCACAAGAGAGCTTGCACCATCTATATACAAAATCTTTGCTTCCATTCAATATGCATTCTATTCCCTTGCACTTTGAATGTGCTTTGCATTTTGAATCCCTTGATTGGCTTTGAGGGGTTTGAGAAGCTACTTGAGATCATATTCTTGAAGCCCCCTATCTTTGTTGACCCCAAAGGTCTTGGCCTTCACGCCCTATCTCGAGCACAATTCGAAGAGATCATTGACTCTGCACGGTACATAATTGTCGATTAATCAATTGTCGGTTCTCTCTCTAATGAATTCCTCGACTCCTATATCCTCTCAGAGTCAAACCCCTTTGTTTACCCCAACAAAGTCATACTCAAAACTTGTGGGACAACCAAGCTTCTTCTATCGATCCCTTCGATTCTAAAGCACAAAAACTTCAACTCTCATATCCGTCAAAACCTTCAGCTCTCATATTCGTCTATAGATGAATTAATCAACACTCTCAATTTAGTGAGAGAAACTCATAGACCAAAAAAGCACTGCCAAAGGCGTCCGAGTCGTGTTTCGACTCTCTGTCTGGTCTGTTTCGACTCTCTGCAAAACAACCTTTGTCTTTATTACGGCCTGTGTTCTGGACTGCGAGTTGCTGAATCTATCTTGGATTTTTATCGAGTTATGTTGGCTCTTCCAAGAGACCACTGCTTCATGTGTGCTTCTTCTTCAAGCAAGAGACCTTTGTGCTTCTTCTTCAAGCAAGAGACCACTGCTTCCACTACTTCTATTGGTCACGCCATGCACGTGAAAACTTAAAGATCCAACTTGTTTGTTTATGCAACTTATTAATCAAACTCCAGCTGTTTTGTGTAAAAGCATCTTGAGTTTAAGGCGGAGTATTAGAGTATGTATATCTATATTGATATACATCATTATGAATACATAATGAGATATGTATCTGTATGAGTATATATATCTTAGGTGTCTCTTGATTATGATAAGATTAGTTAGTAGTTATCCATAACCGTTGGTATTTATGTTTAATTGTTACTAGTCATATATTTATACTGGTGTTATATATTCTTTATGAATCAATCAATAAACATAGAGTTCTCAGTAGTATCCTGAAATAATCTTTCATGGAGGCCTAAGTCTCAAACATACAGAAATATAGTTTCTAACACTTACAATAATTTGATGTGAAGTCTGATAGCTTACGTGTGTCACAAAGGTTGAAAAATTTCTTTTGAACTTTGAGGTTAGTCAATAAAATAAATTCAACCACCTACATTATATCCAAGGGGCAAATATAACTATGACCACCTTGTACCAAATGTAAACGGTCTCACTATTTACTATAATCAAATTAGAGCCCACCTCAAAATTTCATTAGAAGAAGTTGTTTTGATGCCCAAATATCCTCAAATTGATCATCTCGGCATCAAGATGCATGAACATGAGCAAAAAATGGATTTCAAGTTTTGAAAATATTGCATCTTATAACACATATTCTTATCATCAATTTTCAATCTTTTCATATTTTTCATTTTGCCAAAATAACAAAGCTTTCTTTTATTTGTATTGACGTTTTTCCTTTTTGTGAATGTAAAAATTTGGACCATTTATGGATTTGCTAAGTTTTTCTTTTTATTTTTATGGACATGGTTTTCATGCAGGCTAACTAACTGGCCCGTGTAAAATTTTCTTGTCCAACTAAGTTGGACAGGAGAGATTGCAGCGATTGCCTACCATCACCACCTCCCAACCAAGTTGGATGGTGGAGATTTCATGTAGCTTAGTGAGCTAGCCATGAAACAATTTACCTATTTTTATAGTTTAATTTTTTTCTTTTAAAACTTTTCAAGGGTTAGTCAACGATTTTGCATGATGTGCTTATTTTTGTATTTTGCATTCCCCTTTTTGTTTTTGTTAAGCTCAATTCTATTCTCATTAATTGTTTTTTTTTTCAACTTTTAGCATATAATTTCTCTTAGTCCATGGCAATTTGAGTCCATTACGATTCATTTTGCCTTCTTAATTTTTTAATTTTATTTATTTTTTGATAGAATTCAAAATTTATTCATAAGAAGGTACATATTACATCAACGAATCCACATTATCAACAATCGCCAGCGAATCCAAGAGAACTCCTCTCTTAGCCAAAGAATCAAGCACAACGTTAGCATCCCTATAGACATGTTCTACAGATAAAGACAATAAAGACAAAAATCGAAAATCTGCAACCCGATCAGTTTAAGTTGAGAAGGAAGCCGTTGTTCTTTCTTGCATCATCTAATAACATTAAGCGAATCCCCTTCAATAATAAAATCACCTCCAAAATTCCTGTCCATAATAAGTTTCAAACCATTCAAAACTCTAAGTAATTCAGCATGGTTAGTTAGTTGTACTACCGCAAGATCCAGCATATGCAAGTAAAACATTCCCTTGGCAATCTCGGATTACTCCACCAAAAACCAACTAGACCTGGATTCTCCAAAGAGCTACCATCAAAAATCAACTTTAGGACTCCCTGATTTGGTGTCTTCCATCTAACATAGAGTCTATTTCTAGGCTTATCCAATTGAAAAATATTCGAAAGATCAATCATAACATCAGTTTTGGAAATACCCCAACCCTCTTTAGTAACTGATAACCATGACTGTAGACTTAATTTGATGTTATTCATCACCTTTTCTAAGCTAGAAACCACCCCTTCAAAAGTTCTCTTGTTCTTTTCCAATCACACTTCCCACAGAATAGCTCCCCATAAAACTTTCCAAATTTGTCCTCCAACTTTTGGTAGAGGCACATCCATTTGAATAATCAGATCCAAAACATTTTGTGGTAGTAATAACATTATCGCCATCAATTGAAAACACCACCACCAAATTTTGGACATAAACGAGCAGTGAATAAATAAATGCGCCCATGTCTCTCCATCATCCTTACACATTAAGCACACATTCGTAATTATCTTCCCTCTCTTAATGAAATTATCTAGGATGAGGACTTTATCTTGAGCTGCCAACTCCCCTATTGATCCACATACTAGACCTATCCGCATCATATTTAGAGGCAAGCACTTTATACCACAACTAATCTTTAGAATGAACGCTTCGCCACCACCATTTGCATAACAGTGCTGCATTCATAAGTGACAATCATCTTAAACCTAAAGGCCCCTCACCTTTTGGGGTAAAAACCTTATCCCATCGAATAGATGATATTTTCTCTCTGCTCCAAAAGAACACCATAAAAAATGCCGTATCATAAATTCAATATGCCTTGCCACTACCCTTGGTATGAGCATCAAAGACATTTGATAAATTGGTAGATTTGCTAAGCAAGAAAGCAGCAAAGTAACACGTCCACCCAAAGAGAGATACTTAGGCTTCCATAGATTGAGCTTAAATTGAACTCGTTGAATTGCATTATCCCAAGCAGCAATAGACACATTCCCTATCGAAATAGGTAGGCCCAAATATTTGAACGAAAAAACGTCCACCCTACACCCAAACCGAACAGCTAAGCTTTGAACCACTTCCTCATCACAATTGACCCCAATCATTGTTGTTTTACCAAAATTCACCTTCAATCCCATAAGAACCTCACAAGAAGTAAGGAAAAGCTTAATATTGTTAACTTGAGCAACATTCGCATCACAAAAGAGCAGCATATCATTAGCATACTGTAGATGGAAGATCCGCAAACCTTTATGGGCAACCTTAAAGTCATTGAAGTAACCCTTATCCACAATATTACAGATCATCTTACTGAAGCACTTCGTGTATAGAGTAAAAAAAAAGGGTGACAAGGGGTCACCCTGTCTAAGGCCTCTGGAAGCCCTAAAAAAACCTTTTAGGCTACCATTAGTTAGGATCGAAAAATGAGCTATCGAGAGGCACTCAAAAATCTAGCTTCTTCATTTAGAACCAAAACCCATATTTTTAAGAACCTCCATCAGAATACACCTCTCTACCCTATCATAAGCTTTCTCCATATCCAATTTTATCACTACACCCGGCTCCCTACTTAAACACCTAGAATGAATGCTCTCTTGCTCGGTGAGCACACAATCCAAAATCATTCTATTTTGGATAAAAGCCGATTGGGTTTCAGCGACCAATAACGGGATGAATGTCTTCAAATGCTTAGCTAATATTTTGGCGATGATTTTATACATACTAGTAAAGAGACTAATAGATATGATGTCAGAAAGGGAAGAAATAACATATCTCTTTAGGATTAATGCTATGAAAGTAGCATTGACACCTTTAAAGAGTTCCCCAGTCTCCATAAATTTCCTAACCATATCCAGCAAATCCACTTTCACCACTAATCAAAATCTTTGAAAGAAATATAAGGGAAAACCATCTGGTCTAGGGCATTTATCCCCTGGAAGTTTAAAAACTGCTCGCTGTAATTCTTCCATCGAAACCCCAATCTGAAGGATTTCAGCTAACTTAGCAGGAATTCTAGAAAAAGCAAGACCTTCCATTTTAGGCTTTAAGGGAATTTTAGAAGAGAAAGCCTCTTGAAAATGAGAAATAATACTAGGTTCCCATGCAAGTAATATCCTCCATATCAATACCAGGAATCACTAAGCCCGATAAATCGTTATGTCTCCTTCGAACACTAACAATTTCATGAAAACACTTAGTATTATGGTCTATTTCTTTTAGCCATTTTACTTTCGACCTTTGCTTCCAAAAAACTTCTTCCAAACGATAATAATCATCCAAAGACGACAGCAGTCGATTCCTATGAACCAGGTCATCATCAGAAATGAGGCCTATATGGTGAACATCCTGCTCCCATCTCTAAATAGTAGTAAGCGTCTGATCAATTTTTATTTTCAAAGACGACCAATTGTCAGCTTTCCATGTTAACAATTTATGCTTACCATTGAGTAATTTTTTATGGATCCGAAAGTCAACAGAACTAAAAGAAATGAATTAGCCCAAGTGGATTTGATCAAATCAACAACATCAGGTTCTTCTAACCAAACCAATTCCAACCTAAAAGGCTTCCTCCCACCAGAAATCAATTTTGTATTTAACAACAAAGGAATGTGATCAGATGAAAGTTTAGGCAAAGCTTTAACCAATGCCAATGGAAAAACTTCCATCCAATCAGGAGTCACCAAGAAACGGTCCAGTTTAGATATAACCAGATTAATCGTATTGTTATTGGACCAAGTATATTTGGCCCCCCACCATAGACAAATCTAGCAACTGAAATTGTTCAATAAAAAAGTTAAACAATCGCATCATATAATTGATGGGAATATTCAAGATGTATCACCTGGCCAACGAATGAAATTAAAATCACCACCCAAATAGATAGCCAAATTATGGGAAATTAAAACATTGCCCAAAGCATTGAGAAAGTCTTCTTTAAGAGTAGATAATACGGGGCCATAGACATTGACAAGTCCCCAAGAAATTTCTGCATCAGAACCCTGAAAAACACAAAGCCAAAAACCTATCCTCTCTAATAACCTCTACACAGTGTAGAGCAAGAGGATCCCATAAGACCTAAAGACCCCCAGAAGCCCCTATTGAGTCAACCTCCTCAAACTTAACTGCCCCAGGACCCCAACACTTCTTAACTAAAGCAAAAGTATGAGCAACAGACTTAGTTTCTTACAAAATAACAACTACTGGTCTAAACTTCTGAATTAAAAGATTTAAATCACTTATGTGTCTGGTATCCTCCGGACCTCTGACATTCCATGAAAGGATCGACATCAAGAGTAAGAGGTAGAACCAGGCCCCTCCTCAAAGGACCCAATATTGCCACCATCTTCAAATAAAACTTCAGCATCGTGACCATCACTCAAACTAGGGGAATCGCTGCTGACCTCCACCACTACAACATTATGGAATTTGATACCCCCTTCCAGCTTAGGCTTTGGACCTTTAGCTACGATCCGAGCAGACCATCTAATTGGGCGACTCTCCTTAATGGGACCACTCTGCACCTTAGACTTTTTTAGGAGTCCTATCGAACCTCCTTTACTGGAACATCTTTTGCTTATTTTGCTTTCTTCAACTGCACTTTTATAGTTTTGACTACCATAGCTAACGGAATCTCATAGGAAAACCCAATATCTTCCACCATCGTAGCAATCCTATTATCACTACCAATATCAGCACCACCATTATCCACTGCTTAAGAAAGATCGTCATTAGACAAAATAACAGTATCAGCCGGCTGAACAACTAGGAGCTCCAACAGAGCACCATGGTCCGGGCCAGCATAAGAGTTTTATTTACAATTGGTTCTCCTATACTTTTTTTATTGTTAAAAATAGTTTCATTTATTATTTCACCGTTACTCTTAGAAATCCTAAGACCAAAACTCTCATGTGAGCATCGTATAAGTTGTCTTTGTAGTTGTGTGTCGGTTATGACCAGCCAATATGCGCGGGCAAGGTGCTGGGCGGCTTGGTCTTTGTCCGGCCCTAAAGAAGTAGGGTATGGACCACAAACAGAGGCTTGAGGGCCAGGTTAGGGCTAGTGTTGTCCTGGTTAGGCCTGGCCTAACTTTTTTTTTTTTTCTTACTTTTTTAGTTGTTTTTTACCTGCCCAACCACGCCAAAAATGGGCCGGTCCAATATTTGGAAATCACAAAAAAAAACTAATAAAAAAGGTTGTTTGATATTTGCAATTTGAACCGGGGGCAAAAATGAAAAATAAAATAAAAAGAGAAATAAGGTTGCAAAAATATGGACTAAAGGGTAATTCTATAAATTAAATCTCGCTGCATGAAAATATGGTCTAAAATATATGTTTTTTTTTTTTATCCATATTTCTTGGAAAAAGAAGGACGCATGAATGATTTATCGAGGAGTTGGAAAAGCTTTTCATGATCGGGTCTAAGCTAAAAAAAAAAGTATTGGACCTAAACCAATTCTTAAAAAATATATGGGAAATTAGAAATACTAGCTTAAAAAATAAAAACTAGTAAAAGTTTACTATATTTATCAAGAACAGACTAGAACGGCAAATTCAACCAATGCATTCAACGATCTTGTCAAGAGCAAAACTGGGTGATTGAAAGCTGGTCTAAACTAATATTTGATTGGTTTTGGCTTATTCAATCAATCAATTTTGACCAGTTCGACTAAGTAAAAAAAAAAACAAACTTCTTTATATATTTAAACGTTCAAACTATTGTTCCTAGTTTTTCTTTTATTTTCTTAAAATCTAGTCTAATCGAGCTTGACCAATGCTCGAACCCGTTTAATCAAATAAGGGCTCTCACTGGTATTGATATTAATAAATCAGACCCCTCACTAGCATAGAGATTCTGTCTATTATAATTTTTAACCCCCAATTTAAAAAAGACATCATTTTCTAAACCCCCTGTCTCTCTTCATGTGTTTCTCTCTCCGAATTCCCCCCTCTCTCTCCCCCGTGTCTATCCCAAATTTTTAGAGATGAGGGGTTTGGGATATTCACAAAGAGAGAAAAATGGGGTAAAAATAGATAAAATTGTCTAGGTTAGAAGATGGTATGGTTTCTATAAGGTTTCAACCTTAAACAATCCAATTAAGGCACACCTCCAAATTTTATCATAACATATAATTTTGGTGTGAAATATTCTTAGATTTTTTGAAAATCTATTTTCATTTCTAATTATAAAATTTTAAACTTCAAAAATGGTTAAAATCAAATAGATCTATAAACATATGAAAGTTGCAAATGGATGGCCTAGATAATTTGTTGTAAGATGCACTATTTATGGAACTTAAAATAAATTTTTTTCATAATCATAAATCTCGATGTCGAGATGATCAATTAAAGGGTTTTTCAACATTACAACAATCTTTTTCCATGGACTTTTGAGGCACATCTATAATTCTACATGTTGCAACCTTTTATATATTTTTCCTTTAGAAGATATAATTGATAGAATCTCTATACCACAAGATAGGTTTTGAAATCTTAGGTCTATGAAAAAATAAAATTTAAAAATAGGGTCTACAATATATTTTTCCTTTCTTTTACTCCCTTGCTCAGAATATCTATTTGGGAGGATTTTTTTCAATCTCAAATTTTGGGAATCACCTAAGAATCACTCGATGATTAATTTTATTTTTAAAAAATAATAATAATTTTCTAATGCTTACCTCTCACCTTCTAAAAATTGGATGGTCTCCATTCAATCTTGAGATATTATTTTTTTCGGTGCATAAAGAGTGCAATTAGGAAATACTTTTTATTGAAGTTAATGTATGGGTTGAAGAGGTTACATCCCCAAAATTTTAGGTCCTAAAATTAATTATATATGGGGTTTTAATGAGGAAGTAAACAAACACTAGACTCCCATTGGAGTGTACTATCTTTCGGCATATCCAAATTAGTTGTCAAAACCCATAGATTGATAGGGTGTATTGTCCATCCCTTATACCCAGGTTGGAATGCCGTGTTGCCGATTCGATAGTTCGGTAATCCAAAAACATATTAAAATAATAAAAAATAAAATCAAGATCGAAGTTATGGGGTAGGATTTAGAGGGATCAGAGAAAATATTAGATTTTTTTTATTTTTTATTTTTATTTTTTAAAAAAAAGATATGATTGAGGGAACGTTGGAGTGAACCAGTCCGCATTCATTACCTACCTCGAGTCAGTCCAGTCCAATTCGAGATCCATTCCCAATCTAAATTAGCGATCCTGATTTCTAAACATTACCTATTATTTATACACTAAATGACCACCAACCATTGGCCATGCTCTCATTTCGAAAAGCCCATTTAGCCTACGAATTTGAGGCTGAATATTTTGCCCTTTCAAAAAAATGGAGCCCACTAACTTTGCACCTCTCAATGAGGGAGGCCTTGCCTTCCAATGATTATCTAATATGACCCACTCATCATTGTGGTCCGCACCTTTTCTCAAAAATTGAGCGGACGGGCCGGGCCCTTCGCATGGGATATGTTTTATAAGGCGACGACCCCATGCGCCATGCTCATTACACTTTAGATGCGCTCACACATTTGACCCATAATTTTTAACTCTAATCACGAAAAAGTTTATATAAAGTTGCAAGGATAAAATGTAGAATTACATATGCACCTCAAAAATCTATCGAAAAAATTGTTTTAATGTTAAAAACCAACTCCAATTGTTCATCATCGATATAAATGAATATGATAAAAAAAAAAAAAAAAGAATTTTGAGTCCCCAAAAATAGTGCATCTTACGACACATTATCTAGACTATCCATTTTAAAGATTTTCACATGTTCGTAGATCTATTTGATTTTAAATATTTTTGGAGTTTAAAGTTTTATAATTAGATATGAAACTAGACTTTGAGATAATCCAAAGAACTTCTTACACTAAAACTATATGTTATGATAAAATTTGGGGGTGCACCTTAAAAATGCCATACAAGGATTTTTTAAAACATGTTTTTCTTTTCTCTTTTAACACCTAACCAAAGAACTAAGAACTAAAGAAGACGCTCCCTTTCTCTCTCTCTCTCTATTTTGCGCTCTCCTACATGTATTACCTTTTTCTCTCTACAAAGCTTTTCTTTATAGAGAGAAGCCCACAGAACAAGCATGTGACTCCCACCCTAATCCCATCCTTTTGTTATCAGATTTTAAAATATAGAAAAGCTTTATATGTGAGCCTACCCATATATAAAGTATATGTGACCTCTTCTCTCAACCATCAGATTTGAGTAGATAGCTGGGATGGATTGAGTCACAATCTCACTAGTTGGCCCTTAAGTGCTAAAACTTGATCCGACAGCCTATGGTATTTTATTTTTAATCTTTATTCTATAAATAATTTTGCAGCAAAATTTGGGGTATACCTACATCTGACAGCGGTACACATGATAAAATAATAAAAAATAATTTCATTCATAGAAAATTACCAAAATACTTTTAAAAAATTTTGGGTCATTTATTGTATAAGATATATTTTTATTTTTATTTTTGCTAGGTGCACCCCAATAAGAACATGGGATGCCCCACATTTCATTGAAAAAAGTTTTATAAAAAAAATTAAAAATCAAAAAATATTTTGGTGCAACATTATAACATGACAATACTAGCGACCCATTCAGATCTTACGGTTGAGAAGTGGGGTCACATATAATTTATACGAGTGGAGTCACACGTAAAGCTTTCCCTTAAAATATTTATCTCTACTTTAGAATCACATCAGTTTTCCTAAGCCTGAAGGAATTCAAATCTCATAATAACAGTTAACCCTTTTTAGGAAGCATGATAATCACATTAATTTTTTTTCTCCTAAAACCATTACTTTTTCGTTTGAGAATAGTTCATGGCATCCGTGATTGGTTTCCTATTTCGTTTGAGAATAGTTCACCTAAGAATTTCTTGAAATAGTACTCCACAAACTTTAGGGTCGATGACAACCACAAAATTCGTATCCCTTTATGGAGAGAATGAATTCCCTCAAATTGTTTTCTCTTTGAAAAATGTTTCACTTTCTTTTCTCTTGAATGTCAACGTAGACACCTAATATTGAACTCTTATATGATGATGCGAATCCCTTTTGTTCTTCAAACTGTTGAGGCGTTTTTAAATGGTTTTGTTTTATTGATATTTTGGAGCCCTCTCAAGCACCAAACAATCCTATACTACCTTCTAATTGTCATTAACTAGGCATCAATGTGGACGAGACGATTGTGGTGTTGTTTAGCAGTGTTTAAAAGATAGGACACCATTTAATTTTGGTACAAGAAAGCCACAATCACTTTTTTCTGTCGGGTTTCAAGATGTTTATGAGTGTGGCATTTGACTAGTTTCAAAATTTAAACAAAAAGTTTTCGAACTTTGTGAAACAACTCAAGTTATTCAACTTGAAATAAGATGGCTTGAGGTATTTGTAACAAAGGTAAATGGTTTCATAGCATACAGTCCCTTCAAAGATCGGATTTATGCTTCAACTAGCCCAAGTCTAACTTAGTGAGTCTAAGTTGAACCGAGCAATTCTAAATGAGATCTGAAATATTTTGAAAAAAATTGGGAAACTCACGTTATTCTAGGGTTTCTCCACCCAGACTACCTAGCTCCCAATCCGAGCCAACTCAAGTGAGACCCGAGTCACCCCGACCAATTTCTAAATATTGTTTCTAAGTTTGCTAGGATGGTTTAGGCTCAATATCCTTCCCAAGTCATGGGCACCCCCCTTGTCTATGACCCCATGATGTTGATCCATTGTGCCAACATCTAACCCTAGCATATATGGTATGCCAAGATCATTTGTGGGTTCATTTATCACCCAAAAAAAATGAAAAAGAATTATGGAGGGTTTTAGAAGAGGAAAAAGTTTATATAGAGCTGAGAATATCAACAATTAAATTAGAGCCCACCTCAAAAATTTCAATGGAAGAGATTGTTTCAATGCTCAAATATCTTCAAATTGATTATCTCGACATCAAGATGCAGGAACATAAGAAAAAAATGGATTTCAAGTTTTGGAAATATTGCATCTTGTAATACATTTTTGAATAGACAATTTTCAAATTTTCATAGATCTATTCGATCTACACTATTTTGAAGCTTGAGATTTTATAAATAAAAATAAATATATATTTTAAGGCTATCACAGAGATTTTCAATATTGAAACCACATTTCTCAACACTATTTGAAGGTGCACTTTACTTCGATTGTTCGGAGCGTCGAGCTTTATACAAACCGTACCTTTTAGAAAATGTTCACACGTGGTGTTCTATATCATAAGGAAATGTAACTTCCTATAGTTTCAACTTCTATACGTGACCTGAAAGGCTAATAAAACCTCTCTTATGCCATTTTAAAAAGAGAAAAGTTTATATAGAGTCGAGGCTCTAAACAATTCTCGAAAATTTCACTAGAAGCGGTTGCTTTGATGCTCAAATATCTTCAAATTGACCATCTTGACATCAAGATGCATTGATATGAGAAAAAAATGGATTTCAAGTTTTGAAAATAGTATATTTTGTAACACATTTTTTTACCGTCAATTTTCAAGATTTTCAAGCTTTCATAGATCTGTCGATCTACAATATTTTTGAAGCTTTAAACTTTATAAACAAAGATGAAAATATATTTTAAGGCTATCACAAAGATTTCCAGTATTGAAATCACATTTCTCCACACTATTTGAAGGTAGGCTCTAATGTGATTGTTTAGAGCCTAGGCTCTATACAAACCGCACCCATTCAAAAATGAAGTGTCAACAATTATGCCTCAGGACATATGAGAGATGCTTGATGTAACATCTACGGTCCACGTAGCACTTGTTATTTCTAGCCACAATTGGTATGTGGGAAATGGACATCAAAGACAAGAGCAATGAAAATGATGCTTCATAGCTTAGTTGTCATTATCTCTCACAAAAGGCACAAAATTCTCCACCGTGTGTGATTCAGTCCCCTCTTATGAGAAGAAAAAACAAAAAGGTGTTCAAAATTTCACAAAGAGCTCAAGGATGCTTTTGTTCATTTCTTCCCGTTTTGGAAATTGCAAGGATATTTTAATGAGAACCATAGGATGCAAACAAGAAACATGTCTTTTTACATTCAAAATGCTTTGGCCATTCTTGCTACCAAGAGACACAAACCCCAATTCCCAACAACCAAGAAGCAAATGCCCTTAATATTCCTTCCACAGGTTTTCTATGAAGCCTATTTGTTTTCTGGTGAAGTGCCTAGCATGTGGCTTAGTGGTCCATTTAATATAGTTTTTTGGCAAATCTTTGACTTAGGCTGCATTTGATAACTTTCTCTATAATTTCTTTTTTTTTTGGCAAATCTGTGACTTAGGCTGCATTTGATAACTTTCTCTAGAAAAAGTCTGTTACTAATTTTCTTGGATTCTGGGAGACAAGTGAAAATTAGTAGCCTCAAAGTCGAGAACCTTAACCTTGTTTCAAAAACTACCGTACTGGTATCTTAACCTATTTGGTATTGGGAAAGCTAAAAACAGCCTGTCTTAACCATTCATTATGTATTAAATTGATTTGATATAAAATCCATAATTAGAATAAGATTTTCTTGCTACAACTCATCTAAAACATTTCTTATAAAATGCACGGTTGATATTAAGATTTGTTCTTATATCTATCTAACTTAAGAGAGGAATACCATTATAAATTCTAAATGCACACTATTGCATTTCAAAAGATTTTTGCATTCGTTTTTTATTCTCCAAAACAAAGTAGGCTGCAAGTAAATATCACAGTGGAAATTCCAATAAATAAAGATTTCAGACACAACTTTGACAAGAGAAGGTGTAATTTTCAATTTCTCTGCATTGCAAATCACATCTAAACAAATCATAACCATTCTAACAAAAGATATATACATAGAGAGAACAACTTTTACAGAATTAAAAGAAAAAAAAAAAGATTACAGAACCAAGAAACGAAAACCCAAATTAACGCAACAGCACGTCTTTGACAACCTACGACATAATCGAGAAGATTCCATATCATTAACACAAATACGAGCAATACCATGTCATTAACACAAACACACATATTATACTTCATAGCCCATATAAACAAACTACTTTCACTCTCTAGAAGCCCCTAAAAAAAGATAGTAGAAGCTACTCTCACTAGAAATTGCCAACAGAACTAGAAATTGCCAATAAAGAAAATAGTTTTCGTCAGAACTCTTAAAACATGAAAAAATTCTCTCATGCGATTGAATGTAAAAATATCTTTACATCAATTAGTTGCCATGTAAGATGAAAGATGTTGTAAAACCAATTGGTATTAAAATATGACACTTGATTGCAGGAGTGAATTTTTTCATGTAAAAGCATTTTCTAAAAAACATTTTCACACGAACCACACATACCTTTAAAATATGGGCAGGTCACCAGATGTGACACAAAATTATATTTTGGGTAAGTGGTTTTAAGAAATCAAGGTAAGGGATGAAATTACCGAGGCATAGACGAGCCTAAACCATCGAATACTATGGGTGGGTCTACTACTTTTGCATGGGCCCCTAATTTACTCTTCAAAGTTTGAACCAGCCAGGGATTGTATATTATGACTATTTATAATTATTACACGGAGGTCACAATTATTTCTTGTCATTAGATGTCGAAATGGATAGCTTTGGATGCATCATGAAATTCAAATATATATTTTTTGAACTTTTGAGTCTAGTTAATGACATTCTTACGACTACCTAATTTGAAATCCAAAAAGCAAAAGTATAACCTCCTTGTTCTAAAAATAAATATTCTCGTTGTAAACTTTTTCTTATATAATAACAATCAAATTTGTTGTAAATCCTCATCAACAGGGCGATCCTTCTAAGTCCAGATCCGTGTTGCTATTTTTGCAAAAATTTGGCCAAGTCAAACCTTAGACTTGCTGCTTCTCTGACCAACTCAGGTCTGGCACCCTGGGGTGTCTGAGCACAAGTCCACAGTTTACTTTCACCAAATTTGGCCCCATTTGCATGAGTCTGATATTATGTGGTGTAAATCATTCTAACACAATTACACCCGAGTTGATGCGAAGAATACTGGGAAAAAGAAGGTTCTTCATATTTGACTATTTGATGCAATCCCTCAGATAATCTGAGATTGATGGATACGACCCTGCAGATTTCTCATTGAGAACATGCGTTCTCAAGATGTAAGTCATGATCTGATATCAACGATCTAAGTTATCAAAAGTACATGAGGAGGCTAGAAAAGTCGTCAAATATTTTTTGATGTAGTGTAGTGTGGATTTGTAAGATTAGATTTAGAGAGAAGCCAGAAAATTCTCTCTCTCTCTCTCTCTCTCTCTCTCTCTCTCTCTCTCTCTCTCTGCACCACTTCAAAGGTTTCACGCTATTTGTTCAGGAAGAGAGAGACCCCACATTCCTTCCAAGACTCAAAATTGACAAAAGTACCATTCTCTCCAGTGAAGCTCAATCAATCCCAACCAAAAAAACACATCAAGAAATACAGCTCTTCCCCTATACACGGATGTGCCTATTTCCATCACAACCAAAAGCATGTACACCAACCAACCCTTCCATCTCTACAACCTGGGCCTTGCCCTCCTCGCATCGCCTGAGTCACTAAGGGTTAGCCATTGGGTGCCTCTCTTCCTGCTCATTGGGCTCGAGTCCTCATCTGCGACAGCTACCATCTTCAACAGCTCCGACAAAATAGTCGGACACTCTTCTTCTAGGTAACTGAACCCATCCGACTGCATAACAGCTACCAAAACAAAGAAATTAGGCGAAAACACTAATAGCACTATCTACTATATGGAAGTTCTACACTTCCAAACTTATGTATGGCTTCAAACTGAAGCCTTGATTTTTCACCAAACTTGTAAAAAAATTATGGAAGCTGTATACAAGAGCTAATTCGATGACTAGGCCTCTAATGGGTACAATGGGAATCAAAAACCTCTAAGAGTTGCAGCCCCTACACCCTAACCACTAGCTAACCAATGGCTATCACTATGGCCTTGGAAAGGTTTTCAGGATTCTTATATTTTTCACACATTCCTCCTAATGTAATGGCACTTTTGCAAATTTTTCAGAAGCATAAAGTAAATATGCCCACAGTAGTAGAGTTGCATATTGTCCCTACCAATTTAAGAGAGAGAGAGAGAGAGAGTACCTCCTAAATGTGATGGAGCAGCAGCAAACCTAAGACAAACATCCTTCAGTTGCTTGCAGTGGTATCTCTCTGCAAGAGCCAAGGTGGTGGCCACAGAATCAGTGGAGACTTCCTCACATAACCTGGCCTCACACACCAGCTTCAGCCGGTCAAGGCCATAGCGATCAGCTGCAGCTAACAGATGCTGAGCCATGGGCGTCCAAGAATATGTTGAAGACGACTCAGGCAAGTCTGGTAGTGTGTCGGAGTATATAAAATGTAGCATTGCCTGCGAACAAGATGGCAAATGATTGGTAGATGCCCACGTACTAACAAAAGTATGTGCAAGAAAGAGAGGAGAACGGGGTGGGCGGGGAGGAGGGAGCAAGAGAGAGAAACATGAAAAATTTCAAAAAAAGAAGGAAAAGAAGATGAATACATACTACACCGCGAAAAATGCATATCAAGAATGATGGAATAATCAAATAGTGCTCTTTTAACCTCAAACAACTATGCCTATATCATTCATATTTTGGCTAACATGAGCAACAATTTATACTGTAAATTGCCAACTGATGGTTCAGACTCTAACTAGCCGATCTGAAACCGGTCAACCTGCAATTTGGGCAAGGCAACTTCTCAAGTAGGAACTCTCTCAAGAATTTAATAATATGAAAGTGTTAAAAAATATGAAATCAAAGTGGCAACAAGTATTTTAACTATAAAAAAAAAGGAAAATAAACTGGCAGAATGGTCCATAAGAGCAGAACTAAGATGCTGATACTCTGAAACTTTCACCAATGGGAACCAAGGGGTAAGGTGGGTCATATCTTTTGGTGACTTTTTTATCTTAATACATGTTCTAAAAATAAAAGCCAACAATTACACTACTTGATGCCCCCAATGTCCTTGTAAATAATATTTTGGATTCAAATCTCTCTGATGTAGTGTGCTCTACCCAACTAGTAATCCAAACACACATCAACAACTTGAGATTAAATTATCAAATAGGTTCCCACGTGATTTCATAAAGAATTTGTCAGAATGTTAGATTTTTCATACTAGGACCACAGTTATAGTTATCACACTTTTCTGTCTCCCAAGATTAGATCATCACAAAGACTTAGAACTTGACTCCTTCCCTTTCCTATTTCACTTCAACTCTTTGAGTTTGTGACCAACGGAACACCAATCGGATGATACTTCAGATTATCCCATTGTATTTAAGTAGGAGGCTTTCAGAAGACAAGAAGACATTATATTCTGCAAGTATGCTCACAAACCACCTGACTAGTCCCACTCATATGGAATGTCAGGATTTTGTGTAACCATCTGTTGCAACCCTAAGTCCTAAGTTTGAATCCCACCATTGAACTACCCAAAATCAGCCCTTCATTCCCTCAGACAAATGCCCCTTCACCTTTCCTCTAAAACCTCACTTCCCCTAGGGTAGATAATTCTCCAATATGATGTTCCTCCAAATGCCAGTTCCTTCGCATCCAAAGACACTAAGAACCTAGCAAGAATTACCTTGTTAACACTTTTACTTTATATGCATACCCTCCAGACTAGACAAATTCATTCCAAATAACAAAATGAGCTTCCACCAGCCATTCCCACTCCCCAATTTCAGGGAGAGCAAATTCAATTTCCCAAACCTGCTGCTAAGGGCAACAATCATTCAAAAGAGGGAAATACTAAAATGCACGAATAGATGTTTCCTCAAGATGAGTAACCTCCCATTGAAGGACAAGTATCTTGGCTTTCTATCTATTCCTCAGGATTTTCCACTAGTAAGGGGAGATGCCAAGTACGAGATCTGATGATAGAGACTGAAAAACCACCAACTACACTAGAGAGAATATATTGGGCTTTCTTCACTCTAAACCTTTCAAAAGGTTTGTAAAGGAAGATCAGGGAGGCAGCCAATCATAGTTTTCATCAAGTTAAATCTCTTTTTAATCGACTCCCAATTTTTTTCCTTCGTATTGTGACAAAAAAATTTACTTTTTTTAGATTTTTAATTTTTAAATTAATTTCTAAATTTGAACTAAGATTCATGAAGGCTCTAAAACAATATGGATTATCCTTAAATTTCCAACTCAGTCCTCGTATTTTTATATTGATACTAATAATAGATAGACGTCAGTGTCACACATTAAGGATGTTAATTCACAGGGTGCGGCACTCCATTGTGCTCAGTGTGGGGTGGGGGACCCTTCCCAAATAGTATGTGAAGCACCCTTAATTAGCAGCATTTTGCAGGTCTATGCTATTGTGAAAGGGTGTTGAAAGAGATCGGCACATTGTGGAGAAATGACCGCCAACACATTGTCACCCATTCACTTAAAATTTGAGAATTTACCACTTCCCAAATGAAGCCCAAATTTTTTATAATAACTTTTAAAAATATTAAAAGTGTGTGTGTGTGTGTGTGTGCACATGCGTCAACCTTACATCACAGAAGTAAGGCGCACCTCAAAAACCCGTAGGAAAACGTTGTTCGGACGTTGGAAAACCCTCCAATTGATCATCTCAACCTCGATGTACATGGCTATACATAAAAGAGATTTATAAGCCTAAAAATAATGTGTCTTGTAACACATTATCCGGAGTGTCCATTTTCAAGATTCTCAAGTGTTTATAGATATGCTCGATCTGGATCATTTTTGGAGCTTTAAATTCATAAGAGCGGATATATATTTTCATGCCATCATGGGGTGGAGGTGCGCCTTACTTTTATTGCTTAAAGTTCACGCCTTGTATGTGTGTGTGTATATATATTTGTGTGTGTGTATGTATATATGTATGGCTGTATGTGTGTGTTTGGGTGTGTCTATATATATATATATATACATATAGAGAGAGAGAGAGAGAGAGGGAGGAAAATATTTAGGTTAGCCACTAGGCTAATACTATAAAAAAAGGCCCCTCCTCACTTTTTGATGTTAAGAATATTCATTTAACCCAAATTTTTCAACGTATATCCTCTTGACCCTAGCGAATACCCCAATGAAAAAAAAAAAAAAGGTTCTTTGAAGAAAGAGAAAAAGTGGTTTCACCGTTGGATCTTGTTTTTTAAACCATCCCCAAAGTTTGAGGGTCTAATAAACAATGTTTGGACCCAGTTATTCAGGGTGGTACTCTGAGGTATGCCCAAAACATGGGCTGATCTATATTACCCATGTGTGTGTGTGTGTGAATACATGTGTGCATGAGTTTGTGTGTGTGCGAAAGGAAGACTTTCAGGCTAGTTTCCTTTCAAGTTCATCATTGTTTCCATCAATAGTAGTACTAATTTAATCTCTAGGCACGTACTCAATAAATGAAAGGGCACTGCAACCCGGTGTTGGTCCAGCCTAAGCAGGGTCCCTCAGCTGGAAACAGTCCTAACCTTAGGCTTATGTACAAAGTGGCCGCTCTCAAGACTCGAACCCGCACTCTTGCGCTGGCTACCCGAGCCTTTTACCGTCACACCAAGTGACGGCCCCTTTATACTCAATAAGCAAAGAAAATGAGGTAATTTTTAATGTAAAGATTGAGAAAGGAATGGCATCAGATTCAATAAAAGCATCAAAAGAAGAAAAGAGAAACAAGAGCAGTACCTTGAAAACAGCAGGTTCTATGCCCTCAATCTCTATCTTATCAATGTTGGGATCTCCAACCAAACCAAAGAACTGGGCTTTGAAAACTGGTGAGCGGGTAGCGAGTACCAGTTTATGAGCTTTAAATGTCTCCCCACAAACTTCAAAGACTACATCAGAAGCACTGCCCGTATCCAGCAACTCCTTGAAGCACTGACCCATGTCGCTTGGTGGAACATAGATACTATACTGCATTATTCCTTCAAAACGATTTCTCACGACTCCAACAGTGCAGCGCATGGCCAAGCAGTCATCCTTGAGGTAATCCGAGGCTTCAAGGGCTGACCTTCTAAAGAAACGCTTGTAACCCCTGAGAGAAACATGGAGAGAACAATATCAACATATAAGAAATCATCAATTTCCATATATTGTGAAACTTTAGGGTTTATGAATAGTTCAACCTTCAGTTGGAGAAGAAATCGAGATAGTCAACATTTCCATATAAAATTACTTATAACCGACCAAAATACTGTCAATTTATTCTTTATGAGAACAATATTTTTTTTTAAATGAAGAAAAAGAAAATTTTATATTTTCATCTAAATTTCATATTCGAGAGTCAAAAAAGTAAAGAGTGTTCCAAAAAATGCTGGGCGGCACCTAGGCGGTCGGGGGTTCTAGGCTACCTTGTGCCTAGGCAGCCTAGGTTCAAAACAATATTATCAAATTCGCTTTGCTTCGGCCAAAGAGGCCGAAGCCTTTAGAATTTAAGCATAAATCGAAACGAAGAGAAGCGTGGTGTTGTTGTTTCGGTCAAGTTCGGACTGCTTCGGGCTGCTTCGGGTCTGCTTCGGCCGAAGCTTCAAGCTGCTCCGGTCAGAAAAGAAATACCTATATAAAATAATTTTTTTCCCATTATTTTTATATATTTTATATATAAATATCTAATTTATTTATGTTAAATTTTTTTAAAAAAAAGGTCTGAAATCTTCCCCCGAATTGGCCAAGGCACTGAATTGCTCCATTTTTTGCACTAAATCGAAGACGACTCCAAAGCGAATCTGACAAAATTGGTTCAAAAAGGGGCAAATGGTGTCCAGTAACCCTATTAGGTACATATTTTGTACAAAAAAAATGCATATTCATGTATTTTTTATAATCCAAAAAAAAAATAAAAAATACCCCACCTAAAGGGTATTTTTTCACTTAGTCAGGCAGCACAATCCCTGGGCACCCGCCCAAGTACCCTAAGCACCCGCCTATGCGGGTACTAGGCGAGCGCTTAGGGTCCCTAGGCAGGCACCCAGATACAGCTCGCATAGTTGGTCCGCCCCCAGGCCTAAACGGTGCGCCCAAGGCCCCCATCCCGCCTAGGCGGCCGCCTATCATCATTTAATAAATTATACATCAAAAAGGCATGACTTCCTAATCGTAGTTGAATTCAATACAATTTCAGTGTGAGCTTTCATGATTTCAACTAACATTGAGGGTTTTACAATCCCAACTCATGGATGTTAAAGGATTACACCTTCAGTCTGGGTATTTTAACATATTGAAACTTGCAAGTAGACCACACTAGATGTGGATGCTATTGCCTACACAAAGGTAAATCAAATGATATTGTTACTAGGTGCTATGTAGTTGAACCTTAATTCCAAAGCAATGACTGGGTGTTAAGGTGGTTTAGAAGCTTGCTACTTCAAGACTGTTTTCAATGAAGTCATTTTACCATATCGTAAAGGGTTTGGTTCCACATTTCCTACCAAATAAAGTCTGACTAGTGGTACTTGGTTCCTTTGGATCTGGAGTCTGAAACTGGATCGGTAAGGTCAGGGGAGAGGTCAAACAAGTAGGTTTTCCAGTGTGCATGGTAAGAAAGTCAATTTTTCATAGAGAGAGAGAGAGAGAGGATGTAGTGTGACATAGGGGTCACATCTCAACTATTTCTTGCCGTTGGATTGGATTCATGTGGCCCTACATCACACTCTCTGAATGATTTGAGTTAACTATAGACATGGTAGTACGGCGACCTAAGTTAAGGAATGATCTATGGGATCGTGAGATCAAGGAGTTCAGTTGTTTCATAGGTAAGTTCAATTAAGAGCTTTATCCTAAGTGATGGGATTGAAATGAGGATCCTGCTTTGAGACATAGTAGGTGCTCTTTCTATATTACGTCTTCCTATACATGGTACATAGATATTTCTATTTGGGTGTCATACCAGCATTAGACATGTATTGACACACACGCAAATTCGAATCCTTATGGTTTCTTCTACTTGTCTATTAACAATTTATTGCATCAATTTAGAGTCTTAATCTTTGTTTTTTTTTTAGTAAAAGCATGTGAACTTTGAAATGCGTATAGAATTATACAGTGATTTAAAAAGCTGACCTCCCAGTGCCTGGGCAGCCGCCTAGGAGGGCGCCCGAGGCCTGCGCCCTGCCCAGGAGAGGAAATGCCACTCATTGAGGCCATTTTTTAGTCTTTTTTTAATACTAAAGGGCTAAAATTGTGGGTTTTAGGTTCATTTGAAACCTAAAACCCATTAAAGCCTATTTTAGAGAGAAAAAAACCCCAAAAAACTAGTTTTTGGTGATTTCCATAGGATTGAAGGGTTTCTCAAAGTTACGAGAAATTGATCTAAGCATCACCCATTGATATTAGCTTTAATTTTTTATATTTTATAAATTTATTCAGGGGTTTTTTAGAAGATTTTGAATCCTTAGAAATTGGGCTGCTCAGGTTCTGGACGCCAGCCTAGGCGTTGGGTGGCCTCCCCCCCCCCCCCCCCCCTCAGCTGCTTAGGCGTCGGGCGGACTGGCCCCCCTGGCCTCCTAGGGGCCACCTAGCGCCTTTTGAAACACTGGAATTATAAAATAATCTACAAGTTCAGCCCATTAAAGTATAACTCATTATTTCTGGCTACATATCATGAAATAAAATATTAGTAAAACATTGTTCGATTTAGTTGTCTCTACACAATATAGACGTGCCACTAAATCCTCTTCTTGATGGCATGACAAATGCAACGCCCTGTACCTATATTAGATACTAACACGCATAGTAGTATCCATGCAACATAGCCTCCCTCGATCCCCTGCTAGGTAAGTTCCCCTTGTTCCCTTCATCACATTGTTTGGCTCCTATTTGGCTTTCTCCTTCTAAATGCATCCTCCAAAGGATGATGAAACAGTGGATCATATGCTTACTCACATTAATTTGTCTCGTTGATATGAGTTTTCTTCTTGAATCTATCTAGTATTTCCTGAGTGTGTAATGTCTCTAGTCTGGGAATGGTTTTCAGGCCCTTTCCTTACTATAGGAAAAATCCTTTGGAAGCTTTACTCGTCAAAAATATTTTTGGATGTTTTAACATTGTAAATATAAGAGGAGCTTTAAAGGCATTCATGCAAATGAAGCAATTTCAAGAGAGAATATTATGTCATATATGATTTCACCAGCACTGGTTAGGTTAATTTTCAAGGCAATCATACATAGCGAGCTTTGGAATATTCCAAACCATTGTTGAGGTGCAGTAAGCTGCTAATAAGGTTTGTGAAGCTGAACTTTGTAAGTAGCCCCATGATAGTTTCTCTACCCTTGTTCTTTACTTTTCACTTTCTCTTAAATCTTAGGTCCTTTTCTTAATCAGTAACCTTTGTTCTTTTTATTTTTATCTGTTTTGTGGGGTTGGTAGGAGGGGAGAGGAAGGGGAAGGATGTATGTTTTTCCTTTTATTTTTTTGATAAATAACATTTCATTATTTCATTGAAACAAGGTTGAACATGTGGAGGGGTTGATGGGTTCAACTTTGAAACACCCAATGACTTGCTCAATGTGGTTAGATGGACATGTACTGAACCCTCTCCAATTTAGAGGTTTGCTGAAATCGACAAGGACAATCATCATCATCGTCAAAGCCTTTTCCCAACTAATTGGGGTCGGCGACAGGAATCCTGGTCTGTCATTCTGCTCAATTAAAGGTCTCTGTGAGGCTATAAGTCCCCATATCTTTTCTCACTACTTCCAACCATGTCCTTTTCGGCCTACCCCTTACCCTTTTTTAGCCTTCCACTTGAAGTAACTCACCAGGTGTTGTACTGGGTTTGTACCACACATGGCCAGCCCACCTAAGTCTGCTCTCTTTCATCTTATTGCTTATTGGTGTCACAACTAAATTTTTCCGAATGTATTCATTTCGAATTCTATCCCTTCTTGTCTTGCCACTCATCCATCTCAACATCATCATCTACGCTACACTCATTCTATGGGTATATTGTTGAAATCCACCCACAAGGACAACAATAAAGTACATTAATGACAATCTATAGTAGCATTATCCCACTTGCTTAAAAGGCTAAACTTGAGCCCTACCTCCCAACCCAAGTTCACGAAGAAGTGAGTCGATTTAAATTGTCCTTGAAATGCCTATTCCCTTCCCTTATCACAAGCCACTCGTCATGACTTTCTTCTCTTGGGAAATTCATCATGAATCCTTTTCACTCCTTTTCTTAAAACTTCTATTTTCTTTTCTTTTTACAAAAAGCTGCAGAAACTTCTATTCAAGGAATTCTAAAACTGCTTGATAAAAACTCACATGTTATGAATATCCTCTAAAAAGAATGAGTCAACATACCATAGACAAACAATTAAAAAAAAAAAATGGAAAAATCCAATAAATCTTGCAAATGCTATATAATTAAACAAGAAAATTCAAGAACGTACCACATGCTCCCTCTGTACTTCAAGGTATACGGCCCACTAGCAAGAGATCGATCAAAATGACTATGAACTTTATGCTTCCCTTTCCCACTCTGATCCAGCAATGTAAGCTCAAAAAGCGCACGCACATCTGTACCTTCACTAGCAAGTGCAATAAAAACCGACACATAGAGGGAGCTATCTTCAGGGTTTTTACCATCTGGATAGAAATATATGGCCCATTCGTAACCACCGACATTGAAAGTATCACTCGCTAGGTATTTACCCACACCCATTCCCTTTGCAAGAGAATAACCCTTTATCTTATAGTCATGGGAACCATTCACTGTATCATGAATAGACCTAGAATGTGTATCTGGCTGATTCTTTAAATTCATTCGTGCCTTCTTGTTGCCATCGAATGATAATTTAGCCATGTATCATGCTCTAAAACGCTCAAAGACAGAGGTATCAATCTGCTCTCGAAACAAGGAAGCACTCCAAGAATGATATATCAGTTTCGCTCACTAATCTCTTCCTTTTAGTTTCGACAAAAAGGGTATCAGTTACTCACACTAAAACTGGGTCGTTTCACAAATCTCGATTCGAACTTGAAATTGATGCTCTAAATTAAGTGCAGAGTTCAATATCTGGCTAACCTGAGTTACATCAATTCAAGAATGCAAACCGCCAAAACAATTGAAGGAGCAGAAATGAAACCCGTTTCTTTGACCAATCTTTGTATTCATATATGAATGCACAAGCACAAAGAGATCACAAATTCCGATACTGAGAAATGAACCGATATTCAAACCCTAATCAGAGCCCTGGGTCCGTCAATTCAAAAACTCAAACATTAATATCTCTGAAACCCCAGTTCTCAACCTAAATCTCGCATTGGCTAATATTAATTTGATCAAACTCAATCTAACAACTCTCATAGACCAGAAAAACTGAAACCCCAACCCCTCGTTGTAGATTTTTCAAGAACCAGCTAGATCAGGGTTGGCTCCAAAGATTCATGGAATCTATTTCGTAACCCTAAATGCGATAAGATTAGGGTTTCAGGCTTGTGCGTACCTAATCGAATGGAGCCGGAAAGCTGCAGAGGTGCCCGGGAAAAATGGATTTCCCGGCGAGATTCGTTTCGAGTGGTCTTCGCGAGAGAAGGATTTTGTTTCGCTTAGATGATTTGTTCGTTTGAGAAAAAAAAAAAAATTTACATGAAATAAGAGTTCGCGACGTTTCTCTTAAATAATGATGACTGGTTGCTCTCCAAAGTCCAAACTTTGAGAGAGAGATTAGGAGAGAGATTAAAGGTAATTGAAATAGAGAGATTAACGGTAATTGAAAGAGGAAATTAAAGATAATTGAAAGAGAGAAATTAAAGGCAATTGAGAAAGAAATTGGAGGCAATTGGGTCATTCATTACCTTGCTGCCTAGGGCACGTTTGGTATGTATGTAAAAATTTACTCATGGAACACTACATATAAATATTTCAAAGAGTTTTGCAAACCTGCTTTTTGCCTTTTGGTAAACACTTCTGAAAGATTGTGTAAATCCTTTCATATATTTGATACTTTGATTTGTAAATTATATTATGGAAACCTTGAATAGTACTTGTTTAAAATAATTTATTTGTGTATGCTATTTATTTCGTCAAATCTATATTCTTTTTTTGAATGGTAACGTACGGCTTATCATTAATTCATATGTAAAATACAGGATGTTTAAGCAAAGACAATATTACAGAAATGAAGCAACCAATAAGAGGGAACATGGACCGGCAATGACATCAGCATCTTCATTCGCATCTCTATAACAATGCTGGAATGTTGTCATAGAGGTTGACAAAATATCCCTCTCACTCCCTCTCTCATATTCACTCTCTCAAACGGAAAAAGAAATTGAAATTATATCATTTTTAACATTGCTCTCACTCTCTACCCCCACCCCTCCTCTATCTCTTTCTCAAATCCCTCTAAATCGAAATAGCGCAATTTAATATGAAAGTTTATTATATTATGTTTCAAAAAGATTTAAATTACCTCATTATTTCAAATGCTCCCTTGTTGGGTAGATCAATAGGGATCTGTCTTTGACTCAAGTATCCCAAATTCCTTTTCTCTATTCCTGTATTAAATAAAATAAAAGCCAAATAAAGCATGACCATCGCAACATATATCACTACATGCTTACCAAAATATGCAGCATAATATTCATCCATAACTAGTACTATAATAATATGGGTGCGGTTTGTGTAGAGTCTAGGCTCTAAACAATCAAATTCAAGCATACCTTCAAATGTGTCGAGAATTGCGGTTTTAATACTGAAAATCTTTGTGATAGCCTTCAAATATATTTTCATCTTTATTTATAAAGTTTAAAGCTTAAAAAATAATGTAGATCGACATATCTATGAAAACTTGAAAATCTTGAAAATTGACGGTCCAAAAACGTATTACAAAATATACTATTTCCAAAACTTGAAATCCATTTTTTTCTCATGTGCATGCATATTGATGTCGAGATGATCAATTTTTAGGATATTTGAGCATCAAAACAACATCTTCTAGTGAAAGTTTTGAGGTAGGCTCAAATTTGATTATTTAGAGCCTCGGCTCTACATAAACTTTTCCCTAATAATATTTACTTTAGCCCTTGACAAAGTTTCAAATATCCAATTCCAACTACTTTTTCGAAAGATAAAAGAGGAGCTAGTTTCTTCCTAATGTATCAGGGAAATATGTTTAAGAGGTTTCATATCATGATAATAAAAAGGGTTTTCACATATATATTGGGTACATGAGGAGTTTCAGGCACTTACATCTTGTATAATTTACATTAAACCCCTATACGAGGTCGAACACCATTTGATTTGGGCCTTGAAGCTTATATATTCACAGTTCTAAAAGGAAAAATATACATATTAATAGGGAACATCTCCGGAACCAGCATCGTCTCCGGGCCTAAGGCTTGGCCTCAAGTACATTTCCATTTTACTTTCATTTCATTTTCGTTTCTATTTCCAAATCTCTTTGAAATCTCCCCTTTTTCTGACCTCGAATTCCAAACTTCTACCCGGACCATACCAAGAGTTGGTTCTACCAGCCATTCGAGCGAAAGAGGGTCCAATGGCTCGACTTTTGCCCGAATCGCAATTTGACGAGACCCATCTATCTACCAATCCCTTTCAACGAGTTTACGCCCGAAAACAAGGCAATGACCGCTTAATCCCTGCCCAAATTTTGGAGTATAACTCATTTTTTCCTTCAATTCTCCTAATACCTTTCTTGAAGAAAATTTGTGAGTTTAGAATTCTATATTATCTCTCACACCATTTCATTATGAATATATCTT
Organism: Amborella trichopoda; assembly: GCF_000471905.2. Next base: position 7,810,095 of record NW_006498806.1, on the reverse strand, counting down.
TAATAAATTTAAAAAAACTAATGAAACTCCAACAAATTCCTATATTCTCTCTCTCAAAAGTGTCATAAAAGTAGGATTCCCATGTCGAGTCTTCCCTAAAAGTTTAAATCTCTTATTTGGGATTGGCATATGAAACAAATAAAATCCAACTTCAAAGGTACAGCTTGTATAAGGTGCTATCCTTACGGTATAGAAGTAAAACGTTCTTTAAAATTTTGTCTAGAGATTTATTTTCACTGTTGCAAACTTTATCATGGCTTGAAAATCTATTTTCTAGATTTAGTTATGAAATTTAAAATTCTAAAAATGGTAAAAATCAAGCAGGTCTATAAACATTTGAAAATCTTGATAATAGACAATCCAGATGATTTGTTACAAGGATGTACTATTTTAGTATTTGAAGTTCATTTTTTTTCTTCATACCCATACATCTTGAAGTTGAGATGATCAAATTAGAAAGTTTTCCAACATAAGAATACTCTCTTCTAGGGGATTTTTTATGTGCACTTTACCTCATAAAAATTATGATTTCCTATCAGTGATTTGACATTCTGTGAAAGTTTTGAATCTCTCTCAACTTTTGGGCTAGAAAATTTAGCAGTTGGTAGGAATTGTGGACGGAGATAAATTTCTCGAATGTACTTAGTGATAGCTATATAAATTCTAAAACTTATTCTCCTACAAAGAGATTTTAGGAAAATTGAAGGAAAGAATGAGTTGTGGGGAGAAATTGTAAATTTTATTCATTTATATATTTTTGATTTAATTTTATTTTGACTAATTTTTACCAATAGAAAGCACTAGAATACTTCGACTTTTTCATGAATTATCTATTGGAACATCAATTATGATACCTATTAATATTTTAAAATATAAATATTTAAAAATTAACAGAGGCTTAAGATAAGATATTAATAGTCTAGGAAACAATGACATGTTAAATTTTACTTTTGCTGTACCAAAAAGTTAGGAATTAGTTGGAGTTAGAGAAAGAACTAGGAATTATTTGGATTTAGAGACAAAGATTAATTTATTGAGTATACTCAGAGATAAATACTATAATTCTAAACTTGGTCTCCTTGAGAGATTGTACGATTATTGCTTACTCTCTTAGAGATCTTTTGGGTGTGTTTGACAATTGGAAATTGTAAATTAGGGAAGTTTTTTAGTCTGAAAGCTAGAAAATTGTATATGGATATGGAAAATACCGTGTTTAATAACTTGTTTAGAATTTTAACAGACTATGGAAACCTTTGTTTGATAAACCTATAAGTTTCCAAAAACCTAGAGATTGGGAAATGAGTAATTTTTTGGCGCATATCTTCCATTTTATTTTATTTTTATACATCATAATGAGATAGCAGTTTGATTACCTAACTTCTCACCAACACAATTGTAAAAAAATATATGAAATAAAAAATATATGAAAAATAATTCAAAAATAAAATAACCAAAACACCCCTAAAATTTTAGGGGCATTCTATTATTATTTTTATTTAATAAATTGTGGTTTTATGTTTTATATAAACGCGCCCTGAAGAGGCAAAGTCACCTTCAAACTTTCATATTAGCATGATTTAAAAAGGTAAAAAAAATTAAGAAAGTGAAAGAAGGGGAGAGTTAATATGAGAAGTGAGTACTTCTCATTCAGTGAGAAGCTTGCATTTCTAGGGGGAATGGAAGTGTGCACTTCTCATTTTTGACAATGTCATTTTGAGAGGCTATCAAAACTTCCAATTGGTAACATGCGGAAACTCGATGAGAACCAAGAGTATGCAAACAAGTTGTTAGAAGTCAAACACCTAATCTACCTTAGTAATGCCTATAATGCCTTGTTCATTTGATGATATATCATTTTTATATTTGCATTATTTATTTTCGCTATAATGACTCCTTAACAAATACTTTTTAAGTTATAAAAAAAAAAGAAAAAAGAGAGAAAGTGGGGATAAGGATCGAGTTTAAAAAAATTATGCAGGCTTTAACATTCACATTTGCATTATATTCCTAAAAAGATGCAGTTTCTATAAGGCCTAGGCTTTATATAAACAAAGTGGGCATTGGAAATCTCTATGATGGCTTTAAAATCAATTTCCAATACTATAAAATTTGAAGCTCAAAATGGTTCAAATCTTGTGGATTCTTGAGTACTTATGTTTAGGGTGAAACAAATTGTCTATATAATGTATTATAATATAAATTATTTTTAGGGCTTGAAATCCCAATTTTTCTTCACAACTATAACGCTCGAGGCCAAGATGATCCATTTGAAGGTTTTATGAGGTAAGAACTGTAACTTCAGATAGTTTTTTAGGTGTGGCTTTACTAGATAGGCTTGTAGCCTATCAAAACATTTTCCTTTCTAAAATTAGTTCTTAATAATATTATGCACTTATAATTAGGCATCATGTACCAATATAATAACACATACTCGCTATGAGGGTGTACCATTTGGTGAAAGTAACAACCCAACAGAAATCCACATTGTCACTTTTAGAAACTGCATCGAGTATCAACTAATCAATACGATTCACTTTTATAAAAGAATAGCGAGTATAGCATACTCCCCGATAAGCATATTGTACAAGACCTCCCTTGGGCAAAATATACTTAAGATTTTATTTATTTTTGACCTTAAGTTTTAGGATCTATCTAAGTATCACTTTATTATTATCTTCAAGGATTTTGAGTTATTGAACATTTAGATATTTCCCTTTAAATATTGGACGGTTCTTAGTCAATCTTGGGACATTACTTTATTTGGATGCATAGAGTGCAATTTCTTTTTTTGCCTTTGAGGTTGGTCTGTGGTTTTTGAATATTGCATTCCCAAAAATTATTCCTCGCTTCAGTTTAACCCGAGGGAGCAAATGGGTAGTACGCTCTTGCAAGAGCTTGAAACTTTTTCACATATAATTATTAGGTAAATTATGAAATATATCCCTACTGTGCCCTTTATTTTGTGCTTACACCTCTGCCCGTTTTTTAGTGAATTTTGCATAAATGGCACTTTTACCCCGCCATGGATCTATTACATCCATGCCGCTCTTTAAACAAACCCTCGCCCCTCTTCCTCTCAAGAACTGCCATCATCCTTCTCTGTCCCAGCTACCATTACCCCTCTCCCTCTCCCTCTCCATGCCAGTGCCATCACTCCTATTTTTACATATGATGATGGCTTTTGCAAATGTTTTAAATTACACAGACCTGCTATGTCTGTGATGATTGTCAGTGACAGTTATATGCTTCTTGGAGCACCATGAAGTCTGGCCGAAGGGTTTTAGGAATCCTTCGAGCCGACTCTAATAGAGCCGTGGCGACTGTCACAGACATAGCGGGTATGTGATGGTTTATAGACTTCTTAGTGGTCTAAGGGTTCGAGCGCCACGGCTCTAATAGAGTTTTTACGGGGGTAAAAACTTATTTCATAAAAAAAAAAACTAGAAATTGATATAGATATATTAAACAAAAAATAAAGGTAAATTTGAAATATGGGCAACTATGAGGGATATATGTGATAATTTTCCAAGAATTTAACTTTATAAAATAGTGAGGTTTGTATAAAATGCCCACCTTATATTATACAAGTAAAGCACACTTCTAAATCTTGCTTGAAGATATAGTTTAGCGTCTGAAACCTTATGATGGCTTGAAAAATCTATGTTCAACTTTAATTATGAATTTTAACAATCTGAAAACAATGCATATCACACTTGAAAATCTTGAAAATACATAGTCAATATGTGTTACAAGATGCGCTACTTTTTGGATTTTAAATTCTTTTCTTTTTCTTTATATCCATATATCTCAAGGTTGAAATGATGGTTTTCCAACTTTAAATCACTATATTCTAATGGATTTTTGATGTGTACCTTACGTTTATAGTACAAGGTTTGCAACCTTATTTAAATTTTTTCCTTTATAAAAAGGATGAAGTTTCTATAAGGCCTAGGCATGGATCTAAAATCAATTTTCAACATCGACAATAAATTTGAAACTCAAAAAATGGTGTAGACTTTGTGGATTTATGAATACTTATTTTTAAGGTGAAATAGACGGTTTAGATAATTGGTTACAATATACACCATATTTATAGCTTAAAATCCTAATTTTTTTTTACAACCATAATGTTCAAGCCGAGGTGATCGATTGTAAAAGTTTTATAATGCTTGATTTGTAATTTTTTATGAGTTGTGAGGTGAAGTAATACTTATTTTAATAGGGCTGCAACCCTCCCAAACCATTTTCCTTATGAAATTGTGCAAAACCTTTCTATTAACCTTGACATACCAAATTACTATTTCTTTCAACTAATTTAGCGGTAGGAATCGAACTTGAGATGCAGTTCTGTTAAAACTTCAGCTAAACTTTAGCCCAAACCCTATTCCTTGTTCTCCCATATTTACTTTTATTTTTATTTTTTATTGTTTTGCCCTTAACCTTTCGTTATTTTACTAACAAGTTCTTTGATATGGCAGCCGCCGTAACCGTGATAAAGTCCAGGTCCCAAGTGCATGCACCCGCAGTTCTGTTTATTATTAAGTCATCTTAATATAGGTGGTCCAAATTAATTGGCCTTCGAGAAGCCAGCTAAGCATGGGTACAGGTAATTATACTCTAGACTGGCAATCTACCGTTTATATTACATACCGATGGCCGTGAAGAGCTGCCGTTATAAACCCGTCTGCCAGCGAAACAGCTGCTCACCTGCACCGGGCGATTGTAGTGATCAACGGCAGATGGTGGCACTTGAACCAGAGTTAGGGCACCTTCCACACATGTAGCATGTTTTCAAATTGATTATTTGACGGTTGTGATTTATTTGAAGCGAGTGCAGCAATAAAGACTTTAACTGTCCACGTGGCGTGTACTGAGATCTCGACCAGCGCGCGACGCATCGGTTCCACCGCTAGATCTCCACGATGTGCCTACCTATCCATTACACGTGCCGTTATTTGCACGTGCACACTCTCAGTTCCCCTGCACAAAGACAAAAGAATAAAAAACTTTAACCAAATTACCCCTAACTTTAACTTAAAGACTGAAAGGGGCCACTTTTCGGTTATCACACCATGGTCCCACCTCGTAATACTTTGTAAGTAGTTTGTGCGAAGAAATTGGTTCGAAAATTACAAGTAACCCCCAAGAACAAACATTTTAGGTACCTTATCCGTATCTAATTTTTTTTCTCACTTCTTACCGTAAAATATACTTTCTTAGTAAATACCGGCAGATTAAGGAAATGCATATTTTTGTTAACAAAAATACCTTTTTCTGTATATAAAAAATTTATTTTGGTCGGATGTTCATGTGAGATTACACATAGTACTAAAAGCTACATGGGTTTTCAAACCGCTATGTACCAATTGCCGAACCCAACTAAACTAAAAAAAGTGTTTGCCAGACCTCTTTATAGATCTTTGGAACTGCATGTGTCGGACCGCCTTATAGATTTGTCGGACCACATATTTGTCTAGGAACAAAAGTGTCAGACCGCCATAAGGATCTTTCAAACAGGATTTTATCCAAGAAAAGAGGAGAGAGAGGCCAAGGTAAAAGTCAAGGGAGGTTAGTTTAATCTTTCTTTTATTTATTTTTTGTGGTTGGGGGGTATTTGTTAACAAAGTATATTTGGGGTAAAAAGTGATCACAAGCCTTGGTTGGGGGTAAGTTGTATAGGAAGCCCCTTCTTGGGGTTTATTTGTAGTTTTTCAAAAATGTTTCATGCGCCCTGGACTGCATTTCTACATATGTGGTCCAGAAAGTGTAAAGCTTCGATCTTAAAGATGGATGCCAGTAGGTGTTCGATCTAAAAACAATGGAAACTAACTGTCCAAATGTTTTATTACTAGAATTATTATTTCTAGGTTTTAAAATTTATTTATTTTTTCATATTCATGATCTCTATGTTAGAGATTACATGTCTTTAAAAATTAAATATTCAAATCCGTCTAAAAAAAAGATTTATTAAGAGGCTTGCATTTCTAGATATGCGGACTTGGCCGCATAAAAATTGGGTCCTTCGTGTAAACATTATCTCCTAAAATCTGAGTGCAAATGTTGCAGATTTCTATGATTTCTTGAACAAATTCAAAAGAATTTTGATGTTGAAAACCAATGTCTTAAAAATAACACAATTTTATTCTTCAACTGTTGGGAAAGCGGCTGAGTTATGGTGGTAGCACCCCTATACTTACCACGTTGTGGTCTTCGATCCACTGACACCATTTATTGACACCTTCAAAAGGCTAACTCCCGATTTATTTGAAAAACGGGTAGGGCCTGTCTTCCCTAGTGACTTACCCAAAAAAATTTTCAAAAAATTGTTCTGGCTCCAGTTCGAGTAGATAAGTAACTAAGGTTGCAAAACTTTAGAATTTCGATCTGACATTGACCAGAGGGATTTGACCATCGCCCTTGTAATTAAGAGTTTCAACAAACTTTTTTCTTTTTTTAGGTAGTTTAATGGAGACCCGTAATAAGAATAAAAATCAAAAAGTCATATTATCGCGCCATGCCACCTTGAATACCTAGCCTTATGCCACTATTCAAAATGTGTCCTACAATTTGTGGCAGCAAAATTTCATTAATTTATCACCATGCAATCAATTGATATGACATTGATAGTGAGAGAGATAGGGACATACTACATGCCAAACTATGCCATGTGACGACTAACTCCCCTTCTTCACGACCCAAACTATTCATATCAACAAAATGGAAAATGTAAATAATGCCACGGTTTCTAAACTATGAAAATACAACTACTTAGTATTGAATAATTTTAGAAGAGTTTTTTTATGGGATCCGACAATTTTAGAAGAGTTTTACACACTTAATTGGAGTTAATGAACATATCTAATTCTAATGTGACATTGTCGCCCCAATCGCATGCCAAATTAAAATTGGATGATAAATAAAAAATAAATCTATACAAACAACTGTAAAGAGGTTTCTATTATATATATATAAGGTGTCAACCTTATACTACAAACGAAAGGTGGACCTAAAAATTCCATCCGAGAATGTTGTTACGATGTTGAAAAATCCTACAATTGATCATCTTGATCTTGAGATGTATGGATACTAAAAAAATAGATTTCAAGTCCTCAAATAGTACATCTCGAGACATATTATCTAGACCGTCCATTTTTTAAACTTTTGAATGCTTGTAGATCTACTGGATCTAAACCATAATTAGGTGTGAAATAACTTTTTAGGGCATCGTAGGTGTTTTTGACACCCAAACTACATCTTCTAGCATGATTTAGAAATGAACAATTATTTCATACGGGCTGGACCACATTTCTACAATATACGATCTAGAGGTATAAAGCATCCATCTTAAAGATGGATGCAAATAGGTGGTTCATCTAAAAACAATAGTAACTAACGATTCAAATATTTTCTTAATATAATTATTATTTATAATTATTATTATTTTTTCATATTCATGATCTCCATGTTAAAGATTATGTTTTATCTAAAACTTAGGATCAAATTATATTCTAAAAATATATTTATTACTAAGCCGGTATTTCTACAATATGCGGACTGGTCGCATGCTAACTGTATCTTTTTAGAAATAAGCCTTGCTTTGTTTAAGATTTACACTTTATACAAACTATAATATATAATACAATATTATCATCATCAAAGTTTTTTTTCCAACTAATTGGGGTCAGCTACACAAATCATAGTCTGCTTTGAGATTCATTATAAATTTTGATAAACTTTTACATTGACGATCTACCTAATACATAATATTATAATACAATATAATAATGATATTGTTGGTTAGCTCTATGGTTTATGGAACGAAAACCGCTTGTTGAATTTTTTTTAGGGAAAACTTCATATAGACCTTTGATTCCTCGTCTGATTTCACGGTAGACTCTCATTCTTTTTTTTTTTTTAAGACAGCCTAAAAAAATTCCAAAGTATTTCACCATATCCCTTTATCTTTTCTCTCTTATGTTTATTTACTTTTGGTTACAAAAATTAGCCCCAACAAATTGTTTTATTCTATCTTATTTATTTCCAACACTTTTATTTCCAATAAGTTAAAAAAAGTTTTTGTATTAAGATGAAATAAAATAATTTGTTGGGAGTAGTTTTTGTGGCCAAAAGTGAATTAATGTAAGAGAAAAGAAATAATAGGGTATGATGAAATACTTAAAAGATTTTTTATGCCATTTGAAAGAAAAATAATAAAAAAATATAATGTAAGATAAGATGAAGAATTAGAGCTATGTACGAAATTGTCGTTTTTTTTTACTTCGATCCACGCCAAGACGAGTGCTCAGGGTCTTAGGGGAACATTCTAAGGGACTTTTCGTCTTTTTTATGAATATGGACAAACTCGTCCTTCATTAAAATGTCATGGGTTGTTTATCCTAAACACATGTCATACATAAAGGCAGCGTGGTTCTGCCATAGAAGTGAGAGACATACCGCCAGTTTCTCATTACAGTGGGTGAGAGCTCTGTAACTATGAAGGCTTTTGGCTATGGAGAACTCGTCCATTTCCCCTCTCTTCTGAAATTTTCTGCCCTAATTCTTGCTTCTCTCTCGTTCTTCTTCATTGGAAAGCACTGGTCCGATGGCTATCAACAACTGGTGTTCTTCTCTGCAAATTCTCAGAAACCACCATCCATCTCCATTTCCAAGAACTCAAACCTAACCCTAAACGTTTCAGCTCTAATTTCGAACTTCACAGAGAACGATTCAAGTCCAAAACCTGCGAAAATTCAACAAGATCCACCACCATATCCTCCTCCTCCTCTTTCACGCCCTCCTCCGCCTCCTCCAATGTCTCCTGAAACTTATGGAGTGGTTGATGAAAGTGGAACAATGACGGATAACTTTGATGTGGGGGATTTTGATCCAGATCTGGTTAAGGATTGGGAAAATGAGACCAGAGATATAGAGATTGACGGTGGTTCTGGTTTGGTTGCAGTGAAGAATTTTAAACTCTGCGATATCAGTATGAGAGAGTACATTCCTTGTTTGGACAATGTTGAGGCCATTAAGAAGCTTAATTCCACAGAGAAGGGGGAGAAATATGAGAGGCATTGCCCAGAGAAGGGGAAAGGTTTGGATTGCTTGGTTCCAGCACCAAAGGATTATAGGACCCCCATTCCATGGCCAAAAAGTCGAGACCAGGTATTTAATTTGTTTTCTTTCTAATTTTCGTGTACTTCTTCTCTCTTTAACGGATAATTTGCGATTTGGTTTTACAGTGCACAATTGACTAAGGCCGTAGAGGTGGTTTGCTTGGTAACATGGCCAACTTCTGTTTACAAAATGGAATTATAGAATCTAGTAAAGTTTGATGGTGATCAGTAGTAGTTTTTGGACGCCTTCGTACTTAGGAAATCAATATCGTACTTACACTATTCAACTAAGGAGCCAAGTGTGTTACTAAATTCATTTTTTATTGTGAAAAAAATTTCCTAGTTCAAATTTTTTCTACAGTGGTTGTGCATCTTCTTCTTTGGGTTGGGAACAACATCTTTACATGTTGTTCTTATTTATTTTTGTTCAATTAAGTTTTAAATGTGCTCGTCGTTTCATGTTACTTGGAAGTTGGGGCAATGTGGGTCCTATCAGCAAAGGTGATTTCTCTCTCTCTCTCATGGTCGTAAGACATAGGCTTTGTTTTTTATTTTTTTATTTTTCTCTTAGTATCCGGTGGTTGGGTTTGCTGCAGTATTTTTTACTGCCTTTGGTTCCTTTTCCTACGAGTGATGAAATAAACGATCCATTATATAATAATAAATTAGAATTATTTTTTAAATATGAATTTCCGAAAAATGTGAAGCACACTATTAGCAACAATATTTACAAAACAAGGATTTCAAAAAGAAAATAAGAAGCAATTGTGGCCATAATTGCTGTGAACCTGGGGTTATAAATGCATGACTTGAAAGAGCGCATCATCTTTTCTCATTGATGCATGGAACAATTGTATTGCAACTTCCACAGCTTTACCTACATGATCTTCTGAATTAATTCATAATGTACATCGACTCTGTTGTTTGTCAAACAATGGCCCTCAAATTTTTATTTTTCGTGGTGAAGTTTTCTCACTTACTATTTTTTTTAAAGAGCGAACTTAGTATTTCTGTGCTGTTACTATCATCTCCTGTCTAAAATTTTATTCATCTTTATTGTTTCGCATGGGCTTTCTGTTATTGGTATGAATCTTCATTTACCTAATTGGTATTTAATTGAAATTTAAATTCTGAATATTTGTCATTGAAGCTACTGTTCTCATTGCTTGAAGTTCATATGCTGATTTTGGGTTGTCATCTAGGTATGGTTCAGCAATGTACCACATACACGGCTTGTTGAAGACAAAGGAGGGCAGAATTGGATTTCTCGAGATAAAGATAAATTCAAATTTCCCGGAGGAGGAACCCAATTTATCCATGGAGCAGATCAGTACTTGGGTCAGATCTCTCAGGTTTTTAATGACCTTTCCTGAGTTTGTCTTGATAAGGGAAAATAATATATTTGTTTACCCTAAAATTTGTTCAACTTTGGCAAAAAAGGAAAAGGCAAGAGGTTAAGTTCATAACAAAATAGAAAATAGAGAAAACAAAGGATATGCTGTTTATTACACATGACATTTGACCTTGTTTGAGTTCTGAACTTTCGTTACGCAAACATACAGATGGTTCCAGAAATAGCATTTGGCTCTCATACAAGAGTTGCCTTGGATGTCGGGTGTGGGGTTGCAAGCTTTGGCGCTTTTCTGCTTGCACGAAATGTGATAACCATGTCAATTGCACCAAAAGATGTCCATGAGAATCAGATTCAATTTGCCCTTGAACGTGGTGTTCCTGCTATGGTGTCTGTCTTTGCCACACGTCGACTATTGTATCCAAGCCAGGCTTTTGACTTGATACATTGCTCACGATGTCGAATCAACTGGACCCGTGATGGTACGGGTTTCCTTTTCCTCTTTATATCTCGATGCCACCCTGCTATTGTGCTGCAGATGGGCTAAATTAGGCCTGTTCAAATTTTTCATGTATGTGTTGAAGTTCACATAGCTATATGAGTAGATATGGTTTAGTTGATTGTACTTGTAGAGTTTAAGTATAGACCATTTCATGTGTTACCTTGTATCTTTGCTAATGGTCTGGAAATACTGATACATTCTCACCTACAAATGAAATGAAAGGAGCTTGGAATAACCGAACCTAAGAAGTTGTAGATTCTCTCGAGACACTCAAGAAGGAACTGTGCAAACACTTGAGATGGCCGCTGGGATAATTTCTATATGGATGATGACAGTGGTGCTGAGATGGCTATGTTGAATCATCTGAGTCAGCCAACATTATTGGTAAGGAGTCCATTCAATCCATGTCCATGGATCCTCAAGAATCCTGTCAAAGATGAATTGGAGGAAGTAAGATGATGTGTCAGATTCATGTGGTTTGCGATCTTCTATTTTAGGCACTGTCATGTAATTTGGAGAGCTTGGCTTAACTCATTTTAAAAAAAAAAGGTGATGTGTATAGTGGGTAGGTATGGGAGCCACCAGACTTGTTATTGCCCTGCCAACCTGACCATGCATTCCTTGGGTCATTCCTGCCAATTTCACTTATGTCAACCGCTGCTGGAGATTTCAATGATAACCCTAAACCTATGGTTACAGTTTCTATTACTTTGACAAGCCAACTCACAACCATGGGCAACCACAATTATGATGGTTTCATTTTGGGGTGGAGGGAAAATGGTGCTGTATGGTTTTGCTTTTGAGCTTAACTACTTAAACATTATTTTTCGTAAAAAAAAAAAGGTACCATGTGACACACAGTAAATTAGATGTTATCAATAGATTCACATTGAATGAAATTTCAAAAGATAAAATTTAATTATTATTAATTGAAATATAAATGGTTGTTTGAGGGATGTAATGCTTTTATCCTTGCTTTTTTTAAAAAAAATTTCCTTAGGGAAAAAGGGGAAAAGTTCATGACGAACAATTGATTGTTCAAAGGACCATGTTTCAGTTTAAGTGTATGTTTGGCTGCAAACTAAAATCAATCAGTATTTTTCTTTAATAGTAGATCGCCATGTGCTAAACTACATTAAAACTGATTTGTAGTTGAAGCAATTGAAATGTGGTTGAGGGTTGTTTAGCTGCAATTTTTATTCTCAAACTTGCTGAAATTCATTGAAAATTGTGTAAATCACCGAAACTTAACGAATCTCTATCTCTCTCTCTCTCTCTCTCGCACACACACACAACTTCATCTCTCCCTGGTATTCAACCCCCTCTCTGTAAACCGTTCACCTCTCTTTGACTTCGTCTTCTCTTTCTCTGAGACAGATTGCAGGGGTTTTCGTTTTTCTTTTTCTAAGAGTGTGGCTTCTTCCATCCACACCCAAATCTGTTGTCCATTGGAAGCATACTTGTGTGAACTGCAATATGTTCATCCTTGCATGAGTTATTCATAATTAAATTGTAAAGGGACTTTGTTACTTAATGGGAATACTGATGTGGCTAATGGTCTTTAAAACTGCATGCTTTTTGGCACACACATATCTGTTGTCCATTGGAAGCATACTTGTGTAAAATTGTAATGGGACTTTGTTACTTAATGGGAATACTGATGTGGTTAATGGTCCTCAAAATTGCATGCTTTTTGGCATTTGGTGCAGATGGAATTTTACTTGTTGAAGTAGATAGAATGCTGAGGGCTGGAGGCTACTTTGCTTGGGCAGCACAACCAGTATATAAACACGAAGAGAATTTGCAAGAAGCATGGAAAGGTAATCATTTAGAACCTAGGTGTTAAGGAATATCAATATATTGGTTACCATCTTAAATTTGTTCATGTCATTAGTTTCGTGTTTCATTAGGTCACACAATCTTTTTTTACCATTTTGCCATCATTAAGTGCTAAATTGAGATACTGCATGTAGGTTTGTGCATTTTCTTTATTTTGTGTCGGCTCTGTTTATCGCACTTTATTGTTTGGGAATTAAAAGAAAACTCATGTATCGAATGTATAGAACCTCTCAAACCAAATTTGTTACTAAAACAGAGATGATATGTGGTCTTTTCTCTCTCTCTCTTTTTATTATTATTATTATTATTATTTTATTATTTTTATTTTTACAAAAACAGAGATGATATCTGGTCGTTTGTTAATAGAATGGCTGAAAGAAGTGGAATTGAATTAGAGAATATGGGAGAACTACGCTGAAAAGAACCTTATTTTGGTTCTCTGTGACTTAAGGAGAATAAGCTGCCTTTTTATGGTTTAAGTAATGTGGAGATATGTTTGATGTAAAACACTAACTTGATTTTGATTATAAACCGTAAAAAAAGAAAATAGAAAAAAAGAAGCAAAGAAATAGTTCATATATATTATCAGCAAATAATGTGTACTCATCCCTTGAATTAATGCTACAAGGATCCTGTAATATCCCAGGCGATCTTGACGTCTTCCCTTTGTTCTAAAAGTTGTCTCTCCTTAATTGCTGCCTGGCTCCTGGCTGCGTAAACATTATTTCCCTCTATATTTGCCCCTTACCCCTGGACTTACCTCATTTTCCTTTGTTATGATTTCATATTTGACTTGCCTAATAACAATTGACAGAGTTCATGGGGGAGGACTGAACCACTAGATTATAGAAGCTGGGAGAGTAAGTTGGACAACTGATCGTTTTTATTCCTCATAACCTGACACAAGGCTAGAACTGTCTGCTCTGAAACTGTTAGCACTGCTGTGCTTTTATAGGAGACACGAAGTCCTCAACAGTATTAGCCCCCCATCATCAAAGGTGTAATTTCTGTAGAGGGGTTGCAGCAGTCTTTGTGTAGTATGTGAAAGACCCATTATTATTTTTGTGAGGCTGTTGTGTCATTGTTCAGACTACTTTAGTGGTTCAAGTTGTGGGTTTCATTTTAACTTTAACATATTCATAGTAGTTGACAAAACCTAATGCAGGCAACTCTTTTTGCTGAGGATATCTGCAGTGAATACACACACAACACCCTCTACAAAAAACCACTGTAAACTATCAAAAAATAAAACAGAAAGAGTAGAAGTTGGGCTCTTGTGTTCCACTCCCTTAAGAGGGAAATGTTTTCTGAGCCAGGTTTCACTTTGGAGGGGATATTATGATTTTCATGATCAGACCCACTCCTAATACCAAGAAATGGCCAATCCCCAAATTTAAACTGTCCTTTGGTTCACACTCTCTGTGCTTGAGTTACCATTGACTTTACAAATGACCTGCATAATAACACATAGCCCTCCTGTCATCCCTGAAATTAATCTGGTTTTATCCATGGTTATGATGTAACCTTGAGACATGTGAACTCTGATTTGTATGCCTCTCCACTCTCCGTGGTAGCTCTCAAATTTTGTTTCAGCGTCAGATCTTTGTGGGCTAGCAATTCATCTAAGTCGGAGAGTGGGCTAGCGATTCATCTAAGTCACAGACAGAGATTTTATCCATGGTTATGATGTAAACTTGATTCATGCAAACTCTGATTTGTATGCCTCTCCACTCTCCATGGTGGCTCTCAAAATTTGAATCTCGACTGGTTGTGAGGCAGCATTCATCAGCATGCATATCAGCTAAAAGCTTGAACAAAATTGTACTTTTTCCTCCTGAGAGCACTTAAGATGAACTTTATGGGCCTGATAATAGGTACCTTTCTAGGCAGACTGGTTGACTTATTGGGGAGGGACAACTAATATTGTGGGGTGACTTACTTACCTTTTCATCTTTGTTGTTAATTTCCTCATTTCTGTTTCTTTACAGTGTTTCGGTGCTTTCAAGTCTGAATGGCTTATCACTTATTCCAAAAATTGGCAGACCTACATTGGCAGTGTATGATCTCCCCAGATTCCTTGGTGGAAACTGGAAGGAGATGTGCTGTTTATAGTTTTTGATACCAATCACAGTCATGGCCATCCATCTGATGGAGCGTGTTTCAGAAGAGATTCCAGTGAAAAGGAACATGATCAATCATCAGCTTCAGCTATTGCAGCTGAACTTTAAAATGCTTTTACATGGGCGAGATTCATTGAATAAATTAGGATATTTTGTTTGTTAATCGATGGTCCTAAAAGAATCATGTCTTGGCGGATTCTTATGAATGTTTTCCAAGCTTCTGCCACAAATTAGTGTTACTGCATGGCTCATTGGTTTCCTGTACAGGAGATGTAGGCTTACAAGATGGTATGTCTACTTAGTTTTTTGTCTTTAATTTGTAACTTGGTATCACTACATTTCATGGTAAATCATATATCCAGACTCTCTATAGATAATCCTTTGGACTTCATTTTTTAATCAGATGCGTTCAATTGCAATATATCAAGCTGGTTTTTCAATTTGTTTAAATGTTGTCCTGATGCTTTTTGCTGTGCAGAGATGGAAGACCTTACTGCTCGGATCTGCTGGCAACTTGTGAAGAAGGAGGGCTATCTTGCCATTTGGCAAAAGCCTCGAAACAACAGCTGTTATCTAAGCCGTGATGTTGGTGTTAAGCCTCCCTTATGTGAGGCAGATGATGACCCTGATAGTGTCTGGTATTTCTTTATTTCACTTGCTTTGCTACTTGATATTGGAATGTAGACGAAAATAATTTCTAGAAACAGTTTCCATGTATGCTTTCAACTTTATGAGTCATCTGTTACTTATAAGTTAAAAGAAAAGATGACAGAGAGCATATCTTTTGGGTGGAGCGTGGAGTCTACTCATAGATGGTAGGGGGTATTGTCGTATAGAAATAATAATTCAAAGGGTGGCTGCTGATCTAATGTATGACCAAGATTGTGGGATATGCATGCTTTTAACATGCATATGCACAGAATTTTATTTTCATGGTACTCGGAGAGTAGGAGTAAAATATCTTAACATCCCTGCTCCTGTACAAAGCACAATGACATGGCTTGAAATAATCTAACTTTTTTCCAGACAATATACTGCAAAATTTTATTGAGATTCAAATATTAAGTATAGCAAATTACGGGACGACAACAAACTATTTATGCTTGGGAACCTAGGATTGTAATCGCAGTATCATGATGGTGATTTTGTTGGATAATATATGGAGATTGTGCTCCAGTACAGGCTTGGTGTCCCTTCATTACATGAGAAGTAGAACTTCTTGTTAAAATGACAAATCACCTTCATTGTGCACTGTCTACTCATGACAAAGGGGGTAACCAAAATATATGGCGCTTATGTTGAGTGAGCGGGCTCCAACGTCCTTTTAGTGCACAAAGCAAAGAATCTTCAGTACATTCTGTAAACAAGGTTCTATTTCCATTATAGCAGTGGATTTAGAAACTAATATTCTTTTTGGTCTCAAAGAAGGAAGGGAACACCTGAGGAACATGCAAAATTCTGTTGATAAAACTAAAATCCTTTTGTTCTTTAGGCAGTAGGATGACAGCCTAATCAAAATCAATATGAAAATTCAGTTGGAGTCATAAAAAAGAAGACCTTACAAGATCTTTGCATAGACTTGTCTTGGTATGACTAATAATCCTGAGACCTAATGTGACCATTGTGTAGATGTCATGAACTGACTAACCTTATAAATCACATACAGAAAATTAGCTTGAGCAATCTTCTAATAAAACACCCATGAAAATATGGTGTCACTCTTCTTTTTGACTAATGAACAATGTAGAGCAAGCCTTCCATCGGCCATCAATTATGTCTTGCATCATTAGTGGATCTCCTATTTATGAAGATATTTTCACATTCACCTTTGCTGGAGTATCCACTGTTATACTTCCTGGGTGCATGCTTAATATGTAAGATCTTGGGCATGCTTATTTTATAAGATGTAACCCAAGCATACTGCTTTCTCTTACATGTTTGTTTTTGGTTAAATTAGTGGGGATGATGAGACCCTACGCATTTTATTACTAATCCACAAAGATATTACATGTACAAATATCGAACCGCCCCTTTGAAGGGGGACATTGGAAATGTCATGAGACATTTTTGGAAATGTCATGAGACATTTTTGGAAATGTCATGAGACATTTTTGGAAATGTCATGTGACATTTTTGGTTTGCAGAAATCTGCTCTCTTACATGCTATAAGATGTAAAAGCAGCTGGATATCTGAACGTATTTGGTTGCTACGTGTTGTTGGGGACGTTCTTCAAATTATTGCCTGATAGTTGTGCATGCTAGGCTACTGAAAATAATGCTTTTGGAAGTTCACAATTCCTTGTTTTCTCAGCATTATTTACATTGTTCTGATTTGATCGGTTCCTAGAATAAATATTCCTAATGATTGTTATAGGTATGTAAACCTCAAGGGATGCATCAGTCGATTGCCTGAGACTGGGTATGGAGGGAATTTAACAGCTTGGCCTGCACGTTTGCATGGTCCTCCAGATCGATTGCAGTCTGTAAATATGGATGCTTATGTGTCCAAAAAGGATCTTTTCAAGGCAGAAACAGGTTATTGGAATGATATTATAGCAAGCTTTGTACGAGCTTATCATTGGAAGAAACTGCATTTTCGAAATGTGATGGATATGAGGGCAGGGTTTGGAGGGTATGGTCTTACCTTCTCTTTGCAAAGCTACCCACTTTGACTGACTGCTGCAATTTTGGATGATATTACAATTTGACCTCTTTTTGATATTGTTTATGGTAGATGAGAGAGGCTGCAAATTTCCCACGGGGAAGTGTACTATAACCCAGGAATGTAGTGGAGAACCCAGTGCATTGGGTCCTCACTGTCGTTGAAATGTTGGATGCCTGTAGGTGAGAGTGTTGGACCGACCGTTGGGGTCATGTCATGTTTTACTGGGTCCTTCTCACTCTCCATCACCATCCACCATCTTCTGACGCTGATAATCCAATGCGGCATGGTTTCTTGTTGTCCATTGGATTATAATTTGCTTTAGCTTTCCTATATATGAAAGTCATATGCTTTTAGCTTCTTGAGAAACATTCATTTTGCATTATATAAGTAGTTGTCTTAATAATTTATATTTTGATATGCCAGGTTTGCAGAAGCAATGTATGATCTACATATGGATTGCTGGGTCATGAATGTTGTTCCTGTTAGTGGACCCAACACCTTGCCTGTTATCTATGATCGAGGACTTATTGGTGTTATCCATGATTGGTGAATTCTAATGCTTTTTCTCATCCTTTTCTTGTTTTGTATTTTCTTTTAGTTTATTGTTGCTGTTTCTGTTGTTGTTGTCATAGTTGTGTTCTTCTTCTTTTTCTTAACATTATTATGTGAAAACTTACTATGGTTTTATATGGTTGTAATTCATGCTGACTGGTTGAAATACAATTGTAATGCAGTATCTATATAATGTTCTTCATCTTGCATAACTTATGTTTAAAATCGCCGAGATTTTGAGTTTCTTGGGTGGATATGAACTTAAATTTTCGTTTGGTTTTGTTCTATACTTGTTTTCCTTAGTTGTAACTCATGCAGTTATTTGTTCTTGGATGCGGTAACTGTACGATTTTTACTCCATTATAAGCATGTCTAGTGTAAATTCTGTGCATGTTGCATGCATCACTCACAGAATATTAGAGCAGTTTTGTATTTTCTATAGAGATGTGGCCATTGGATTTTGAGGACTGCTAGTAACTGATCTCATTAAATCTAAAGACTAATGCTATTGAATTGAGATGCTAATCGAATTGATTGGATTTTAAAGTTGATATTTGTATCTAATCGCATAACTTACTAATTAGCAGTCTATTTACTAAACTTGGGATACTTACAATTCCTATCCTGTTGACTTGTAAATTTGAATTATTGGGAAGTGTTAAAGAGTCTTTTGAAGTTGCTTGAGTACAAACTAACTTCATGCAGTTTAGAACAATTTATTTATTGGTACATGAGATGTTTTGAGGCATCTGAGGTTGGATAATTGCAGAAAGAAACCCATCTCTGTTTCTCATTCCTTTATGTTCATGTTTTCTGGAGCCTAACTAATGCCAAATTCCACGTACTGTGGTGGTCATGGATATGTTCTTTATAGATGCCTCCACTATATTCTAGTTGTAACGTCTAAACATAGAAAATGTGAAGAAATTTCTGTTCACTAGACTAATGGCTGGAACTTCCATATCCAGGTGTGAGCCATTTGATACATATCCCAGAACCTATGATCTCTTGCACGCAAATGGCCTCTTCTCCATTGAGCGGAAAAGGTCAGGCTTCATTGTTTTATATTTCTTGGTTTGAGCATGTGAAATCCTAGTGGTGTAAAGCTCATTTGCGAGAGAGAGAGAGAGAGAGAGAGAGAGAGAGAGAGAGAGCTCATATTCTAAATCTTGTCATCATACTCAGGTGCAACATATCGAGCATCTTGCTAGAGATGGATCGCATTCTTAGGCCTAGTGGGTACGCATACATCAGGGACTTGCGGCCTGTTCTCGAGGAAGTCAAGCTAATAGGAAACGCCATGGGTTGGAGGATTTCTACCTATGACACCTCTGAGGGGCCTTATGCCAGTCAAAAGGTATTGGCATGTCAGAAGCAGTTGTTGCGAGCTTGAACAGGTAGAGAGAGACAAAATCATCGACAGAGAAACTAGTGGAAAGAATTCTATACAGGTAGAGAGAGAAACTCATACACAGTGCCAGATTTGGAAATCAGTGATAGTTTGATTGGTTTAGTTGGTTCATGGATCACTGAAACAGTGGGCAATGGAAAGCATTGAGAACTGCGAACGGAGATGTGTAATTGGAGGCATTACGAGAGAGAATGGGTGTACAGACGGCCCAATAGAGAGACAGGCATGTAGCATGGCTACATGCTGGATCCGAGTTGTGTAATTCATTGGGTATTATTCCCTTTTTTTTTCTGTTCTGTAATCTCAAAAGTAATTGCTGGCATTCTGTTCTTTAATTATGTGTGGATGTGCTTACACACCAAGCACCAAGGCAGGGATCATTCCCTTTGTTATAATTTCTTATGTCTTTGCTTAATTTTTTTTCAACTTTATGTGGCATATTTGAAGAAGTATTCAACTAACGATATTTTGTCATGGAAGTTTTTCTCTTGTGGGTGATTTCAGAAAAATAGATTGAGTGGTACTCCTTTTGAAAAAAATGCAGCATGTGTACCATGCATGCATCAGACATGAATAGAAAGAGGCTTATCCCATTGATTCTATTTGTGAAACCTCTTTTTAAAATGAGGAACCTATTTTTATAGAAATATACCATTTATCTTTTGTACGAGGTCAATCATTTCTAGTTGTTAGATTTGAAATTGGAATGTTGAGTGTGTGATTGATTAGGCTCAAAGTTCAAAGAAATTTTTTTTGAACTCTACGACATACTTTAAACTGTCCTATTTGATATTTGATGGTTAGGATTAGTTGACTTCCTTATTCCATAGATAGATGATTTTACAGTATACAATCCCTATTTTCATGTATCTCATGGCAAGGTTTAGGTTCCTTCTAGGGTATGCATACTTTTCAGAATCCATCTTGGAGAGAAATTGAGGATCTAAAATTTAAATAGTTATCATTCTACTATGATTCATTTATTTTAGTGCATCTAATCTCTCATGGAGATGGAATAAGAGGTTCTAGAACTAAACAAATCTGTCACCTTGGAATCAGAAAGAAAAATAATAAAAAAAGAATGGTAGAATTTGGAGCCTTTGAAATTGATCTCTGTGCCCATTATTTGGTGTCATTCAATTTTATATTACAATTGTCAACTGGTCTATCTATTTGTGGATATTCAGATTTCATGCTTTCTACATTGAAATGGGTTTGTTCTGAAACCCTTGAAATTTAGAGCATTTTAGTACCAGTTAACAGACTCACTAAAAAATTATGCTAAGAGGAAGACAGGAAGAGAATTCGCCTTCTAAAATGCTTCCTCAGGGCGTCAAAAGTGTGCTCCCTATATCTATGCGTGACCAATTTTAACTATCAAACATAGCATTAACCCTAACCTCGAGGGATCTTACACCACCAGCTGCCCCACTAAGCCACACAAAGACTCCTCCAATAACATCCGCTTGAAAGCCCTCCTCTGCCCCGGCCAAGCCTCTTACAACCAACCCAATGTAGCTCCTTCTCTTCCACAATCATATAACACAAATCGGGGTTGGAGTGACGCACAACCTGCTCTAGGACGGAAACTAGAATTTTATGGAATAGGCAAGAGACAAGCGGGAGAAAAAAGAGACGGAAAGTAGAATTTTATGGAATAGGCAAGAGACAAGCGGGAGAAAAAAGAGAGGAAAGACGTCCGCTACCTACTCTGGCCTATGCTCTTTGTCTTCACGACAGACCTTTTTCTTTTTTTTCTATTTTTCTGTCTTGTGACCTATTCTTCACGGAAGCTTTCTTCCCCTGCTCTCTCTCTCTCTCTCTCTCTCTCTCTCTCTCTCTCTCATACTTGTACCCCAACCCTATTCTTCACAGAAGAACATCTTGAGAGAAGAAGTTTCGTGAACCATTACTACCCTCACCAGATGCAATGGTGCAAGATTGATGAAGATGTAGCAAACATGAAAAGTGGGTTTGTTTCTTTAATTTAGTTGGACAATGTAGATTTTATACAATTTTTAAAATAATATCGCACCTTTTTTAAGATAATGTCAAATCCACATATTCCAACTAAAAAAAGGGTTTACGGTACTCAAATCTTACTTTACAACTAAGTATGCATCCTTATATAAACATTTTCCCTCTCTTTCTATCCCCATCTAGACCAACGAAAACATGTTAATCTCCCCTTCTCTCTAGTGAACCCAATAGCTTCCAACCATGACCGTGGCAATCAAACCTTTGATAACTAAGATCTGGAAAATAATGGCGATAATAATTGTCTTGAAGAGGGATGGAGGGAGAAGATGATCAGGGATGGTGGTGGGCTAGGAATGGGCTCTAGGTGGTGAGGGTGACAAGGAGCTATAACATGATGTTTGGAATTTCATTCCTATCAAAGACATGATACCCAATCTCCACTGAACTGCCCAAAAAGAAAAAGGAGGGTAGTAGGCATGTGATATGCTATTTGGACTTACCCTTTTTCTTTTCTTGCTTTAAGTTTTATAATCATCAATTCAAATTCTAATTAAAGTTGAAAGCTAGGTTCTCTAATGTGATGGTGGTCTCTCCCTTTTAAGAATCAAGATTTGATTTCCTTTCTTTTGAATTTTTTTGGCTAGCCTGAATTTTGAGAGGTGAGGGGGTGCTTCTCAAATCATCTCAAACTTCTCTCTCGTTTTTTCTATTCATCTCTCTTCTTTCTCTTTCAAAATAGAGGGTTTTGAAAGATTCGCCACAGAGGAATAAATTTGATAGAGACACAGGCGAGAGAAAGTAGAGAAGAGAAAGAAAATGAACCCAAAAACAAATTAAGCCAGCTTAAAAATATTAACTCCCCCAATTAATAGGTATTGAGATTGTTTTTCCTTGTTAGAATGGACATTCAAATACGCCCTAAGATGGTGCACTGATAATACATAGGATCATTCACAGTGGATACAACGAGTAAGTTTCTTAAGAAACACATAATTAATGTGTGTTACATCACTTGCTTGTTGCTAACGATAAGTGATTTATTGGTCACCCTATGCTGCTTTCTATCAATATGTAGGAAATCGTTCGAGTCTAGAAGAGAAAAGCCAAGTTGGTATGAAATTACACCCGAGAATTGGTCACCCCATTCTGATTTTTGTCAATATATAGGAAATCGTCTTGAGTCTAAAAAAAAACTGGCGATTTGCTACAATAAAAATGTTAATTCACCGATTTGAATCGGTTCTTGGTTAGTTCACTAATTTTTTTGTATAGTAAAACAGTGAACCGGACTGCCGATTTATCGATCTGGAATGGTTTTTGTGATGCCCGATCTAATCACCGATCCATTTTTCAAATCATTGTTAACGATATATCGACACATATAAGTGCTATTGTAAACGTCGAAATTGCTGATGTTTAACCATATTTGGTGTTTTTGACATCGGCCAACATATCTAGTTATTTAACCTTTTATTGAACGCCGAATGACAAGACGGGTCCATGCATAAACCTAAACCTGGTGGTGATTCCTTCCTTAAATGCACCTAATTAGCAAAATCCTAGAAACCTGGTAAAATTCAAGTATCCATCCAGCCATTAACCTCAAGTTCAGCATATTCTCGCAAGAAAAAAGAAAATAAGAGAGACATGACTAACTTTTTTTTTTTTTTTTTTTTTTCTGGGTAATTCAATGGGAAAGACAGACCTCTATTTTTTTTTCAAATAGATTAAAAGTTAACTTTTTGAAGATGCTAATGGGGTGCTGTTAGTGGTGGGAATCAAAACTATAACGTGGTGACTAGGGTGATTTCGTTTGTTTTATGAAAATTTATGTTGTTCTTACATAAATATTTCCTCCTTTTGCTTCCATTTCAAGAAAAAGATTGATGAAATTCTATTCAGAAAATAGAAATATTTCCTTCTAATCCACCCACTCAAATGAGCCAAAATATGAACTACGAGATAGGTTTGTCTTGGGCCGTTTGAATTATCATCATTTTTCATAAAAGCAAACATTTCAACCAAAAATAAAAAATAAACATGCAAATTTTCACAAAAAGCTGAAGTTTTTGAGTTATTACCCAGAGAAAACCTATGCTATTCTTTCTCCAATTTTCTTGTGGCAATTTTATATACAATCAAACATCTAAAAAACTCTCCAAAAGCTTCCAGATAACCTGTTCCCAAAAGAAAATCACCCCAAAAGACGAATGCTGCTCAAGACTGAATGCTGCCGTGGTGCCCTGTAGAGAAAGAGAAAAGGACCAAATATACCAGCCATTTAAAAAATGCCAGGTCGGCACGGCATTGCCTGGTCCAATCCGAGAATCAATTGGCCCCGTGTTGATTATGTCAATATATAAGAAATCGTCTGGGTCTAGAAGAGAAACGTCGATTTTCTACATTAAATTGGTGTTTTGCTACAGTAAAATGCCGTCAAACGCCATTTTGCAATAGTAAAAATGCTAACTCACCGATCTGGACTGATTTTTGGTCGGTTCACTGTTTTTCCACGTGTTATTTCACCGGTTCATTATTTTTTCCACACAGTAAAACATCAATCCATACCGCCGATTCATTGATTTGGACTAGTTTTTGCGATGTCCGATCAGGGTCATCGATCCATTTTTAAAATCACTAAAATATACTACTAATCAAGACCTCTCTCTCT
>NW_006498806.1:7773008-7785564 GCF_000471905.2 Amborella trichopoda | reverse complement strand
TTCGTTACGTACGTCGTACGTACGTACGTACGGTACGTACGTACGTACTACTTAACTTTAAACTTAACTAACTAAATAACTACTACTACTACACACTCTCTCTCTCTCTCTCTCTCTCTCTCTCTCTCTCTCTCTCTGAAAAGAATAAACACAAGGACACGGTTTCTATGAGTTTATGTAGAAATGAGTCCCCTCTTAAAATTCTATTTTTTAGATGGATTTTTGGACTTTATTTTTACTGTTAAGGACATGGAATCTTCAACATAGAGATCATGAATATGAAAAAATAAATAAATTTTTAAAATTAGAAATAATAATTCTAGTAATAAAATATTTGGACTGTTAGTTTCAATAGTTTTTAGATGGACCACCTATATTTTCATGTTAGTGTGAATTGTTTTTAGATGGACCACTTATTTTCATCCATTTTTAAGATGGATGCTTTATACCTCGGGGACCGCAAATGTAGAAATGCGGTCCCCCGCCACATGAAACAATTTTTTTAACAAAAAGTTGCACAACACTCTGCTCAACCATTCTTGAAGGTAAATTACCTCAACCACATAAGTTCAACTGGTTTCAGCTTAAATCCACATCTTATGAATGATACTTTGGTAACCGTTGCTTGGGCCCTCCTCGTTGACTAGCGCTTTGATAATAGCCATTATTGCTTCGTGGAGTAGAAGAATATGGCCTGTTTACTGTGAGAGTATCATAGCTGCCGTGCCCCTGCAAATGCGAAACAAGGGGCCCACGCCTCTCTCCAGGCACAGTAGAAGAAGAATGTCTTGGCGAATTCACATTCCATGATGCGTCCCTCTGCAAATGCAAATTTGAAGATGAGGCCCTCTGTAAATGTACAATTGGTGAGGGCGCCCTCTGTGAATGCAAATTTGAAGGTCCCCTGTGTAAATGCAAAGTGGAAGAGGGTCTCTGCTGTAAATGCACAGTTGAAGAGGATGGTTCCATTCGTGAAGCATAGCCTGCATGCACTTGAGGTTGCCTGCTATTTAGATTGAGAAGACGCTCGAATTCATTGTGCATGTCATCGGCCCTCCTTTCAGGTGCACCCAACCCCATCAATGTTGCAGTTTCAGGCCTAATGAGCAGCTTCGCCAATGAAGTTCTGGAAGAACAGATTTTTCGGAATGGAGAGCGGAGGTCTCCACGTGTGTTGTTAAATGCATCGGATATCCTCAACAGCTCAAATGCTCTCACTGACCTTGCACAATTTGTGGGTTGCTCGAAGGGGTCTTCAATCTAAGAAAACTCAGGAGTTCATAGATAATGTCATTACATGTGAGAGAAGAAAGTAGTTGTTTGTGCTAAGAGAGAAACAGAGGGAGAGACGTACTACTAAAGGGTAGCTTTTCTTTGTCCAATCTCTCTTGGAGTACAAGTTTTCCCAACGTCCAGTGAAAGTGCAAATTGCTTGTTGTGATGACCGGGTTCCAATATCAGTGAACTGTAGGCCAAGCGTTCAAGTTGTTGCGAAAAATGAGCAGAAGTCAAATACAAAAATATTGAGTATGGGATTCTCTAGGCTACCTAAGTTACTTATATTCTTCTTCATGCCTGCACCCATATGTGGATTTTCATGCGTTCAAATACACATGTAAGAATGGAACCTTCTAAAAATAAGAAACAAAAGATTCAGATATGTGTAATGCAAAATCATCACAATTCATTACTATCCACATCGCATATTTAAGCCCTGTTTGGATGTTACTCAATCATATCAAAGAAATAGCCTTGCCTACCTTTAACAGCAATCCCAAAGAAACCATATTTGGTTTTTTAGGAACAGAGGAAAAAATCATGGTTTTTTCTTTTTAGTCTTACCGAAGTTTCCTCAATGTTTTGCAGCTAACCGAAATTTGCATCCCCTTTAAATAGTTTGGCAGATCAACCTGTGACTTATGACTCTTAAATTGGGAGATGAAAAAGGCACTGTCCCTAATTGATGAACAATTCCTAAAATTCATGCATCTAAACTTCCAATCAGAACCTAGATTTTAGAATACAAGGAGGAAATGAACCATAGGGAAGGAGACAATCCCTAATGTAAATAAGCTATGACAGAGCCTTCAAATTAAAAATGAAGGTGACTCTTTCTAGCATGTGTGGGAAGTCTTTTTTCTACAAATTGCCAGAGACTAGGTGCGATACATGGGCTTCCCAGTAGGTCAACATCCATGCAGTGCATGGTCACTTACTACGGAGTTCTAATTGCATCCGGTGAACCAGAACTTGTTTAAATTCATTGAGTCGTATAAGAACTTTTCACCATACCAATATCAAGAACTTTTTCTAGTTTTTCCAAAGCAATTGATACATTATTCAATATTGAATTTATTTACCTTCCTGAAATAGGTATACATTGAATCATAAGGGAGAACTTGATCTTTGATACACTAAACACAAACAAGGGCGTTATAATCCTACATAGGAGATGGCTACAGCAGTAACAAAGAAGATATACTGCTTGGGCATTTTTCCTCCTTATTAAGCGAATGGATTGATACCAAGGAAAAGGCACAAGTATGAACTCTAAAGAACGACAAAATTGTTCAGATGAGACAAATTTTACCAAGCAAACCAAAAAGCCAGACCCAATGGTTTTTATTCAAAAAAAGAAAAAAAGAAAAAAAGAAAAGAAAAAGAGGACCCAATGGTTATAAGTCCTAGAATATGAGAAAAGAGAGTTCTATAAGCATTACTTTCATAGCCCCATACAGAAAAACCAAAATCTACTTTTTCATCATCAGACTTGAAATGACAAACTATCTAAATTTGTATGATACTTCATCCACCGTAAGTTAGTAAACCTAAGTTTCCTACATATACAGAATGAGAACAACTATGGTGATAAGGAGCAGAGACAAATTGAACATTTCCTGAAATTGAAGATGGAGTTATGCATATATCCCATGTAACACATTGCTACACAAATAAAATAGAAAATGCTTTTATGCATTTTTCTACAGTAAAACGCTAACATTCTCAGTCAGGAAAAGGCTTTGATGATGATGCTGATGGTGAAAGCGCTAATATTCTTGATCGGACAGTCGAGAGTGTATCAGTGTTTTGACTTTTGTTTTTTTTTCTATCAATTGGTTTAAACTGAAACATTAGGCGTCCACACTTCCAACAAAGGAAACCTTGTTAAAAATATAGATAGGATATTTCAAATAAAATAAAATAATTAAAATACCCCTGAAACTTGCAGGAGTATTTTAGTCATTTTAGATTACTGGAAATATTGTTGTTTTATTTTTAATTGGAGTACCATTGTTGGAAATGTGGATGCCCAAATTCTCAACTTGATTGGATTTGTAAATAAAAAATAAAATTCAAATAGTGGATGCACTCTCAAACTCCTAATCAAGATCGGACGTTTGATATTGATCACTCCGTAAGGGCCGTAACCCGGTGCTTGTCCCACCTACGCAGGGTCCCGGGAAGGGTGAGCTGGAAACGGTCCTAACCTTTGGCTTTTTATGCATAAAGTGGCTTCTCTCAAGACTTGAATCCGAGCTCTTGCACTGGCTACCTAAGCCTTTTACTGTCACACCAAGTGACGGCCACTTTGATATTGATCACTCCATTGTAGGTAAATGCTAAAAGTGTTTTTTTGGTTTTTCTGAGCGTGCATGTGTCTCATGTATAAACATAAACCATATATTTTTATATCTTCACCTGAAGTGCCCCAAATTAAGCACCCCCATCTGTAGAACCCCTTGCTTTTGGATTTTGCTATTGGAAGCACTCGCTTGGGACTGAGGTGTGGCTCCTAGCAAGTGCCTTGTTTTCCTACATAAGGCAACTTGAGGGTACAATGGGTCTGGCTCGCTTGTTAAGTCATCTTCTGTCCAAGTTGCACTAGTTTGTTTAGTTAATTGAGTTTTAGCAACCAAATCCTTTTTTTGTACGTGCACATATTCAAAGATTTCACTCTTCTTCAACACTTTGCCAATCTAACTACTATAAATCTGAAACCAATTCAAAACCTTCTTTAAGGTTGCAATGGTTCAAAAAAACGAAAAAGAAAACCTTCTTTAAGGTTGTATGGGACTGCTTAACGCTAACTTAACAGCCAACCACAATTCTAACACACTTTAAAATGTCCCTCCCATTAGGAATCCTAAAAATCAACTCCTAGAATAGAAAGAGCACCTTTCTCCACTAGAGAATACTAAAAAAAGCACCAACCACTAAATTACAAACTACAGTCAAATCTAAGCTTCTACACAAGTGAAAAAGAATCAGTCTTTGTATTTACAAATAATTTAATCCTGGAACTTCTATAAAGGAAAATTATAAAAAATATAATTTAATAGACCATGATGCCTTCACAGTTCCAAGACTACCATGAAGGCTATTTTTGTCTACTCACCCAAAAAAGGGGTATGGATGAGGTTGTGGAAAGTTTGGGGTTTATTTCTAACAATCCAAAAATTAAGGTATATTTTTGATAATTTTCCTAAAATTATCAAAACACACCTCTATATGCATATAAATTAAGGAGCACTTTTCCTTCCAGGCCCCATCTATCAAGGAATATAAATACCTTTCCAGGGCCCAAAAAATTGAGAACCAAACTACTTTCAAGGGAACAAATATATAAGAGGAGCTGAAACATAAATCTTAGTAGTGAGGAATTTTACCTTCTCAAAGAAGGACACAAAAAGTTCAGCTAGTGAACTTTTGTTTGCTTGGTTGAAGCCTTGTGCCCTTAGCCGATCTATCTTTTCATTGCAACTATGCTCTATATCTCTCTTATATGCACTTCCAACTCCTATGCAAGAAAAACCACAGGAATAATTTGCAGAAGACATTATTAAAAAGCTAACCATAAAGAAAGTTGCAATGTAATACACAATGCATAAACTTCAGAAAGTATACCCTATTTGACAATCCAAGAGGCATTCCCTCATTCCGGATGATAGACAGTAGCAATGGGCCCAAGGGTACACTGCCTCATATATAATCTCCACAGCCTATCATCTGGACCACACACAGATGATCCCCCTTGGAGTACTGTGCCATACCCCAATGGATCATGTATACTATCCCAATAAACAATTTAGAGGTTCACAAAAATCATTTGACATACAACTTAACAGGCATCCACCAGCTTGTTGATCGAAGAGGCACTCACCTTTAAGATCTTCCACCATATTTCCCCCATAGATGTCCCTCAATGGAGGTAATATAGAAGGGCTGCATGTCTGAAAAGGTCAATTTTGAATGTCAAACCAAGACTTTCTGGGGAACAAATTATAAGGATTGCATGTACATAAATCTAGATCTAAAAGGTAAAAAAGAAAAGAAGGCGCCAATCCAAAAGTAGGAAAAGAATGCATCAAATAAGCACCAATCTAGAAGCAGGAAATGAATGCATGAAGTATATATTGTCCTATTAACCAAATTTTGAATAAGATTAGATGAAGACTATCAAAATAAAAGCCATAATCACCTGCAAATGAAATATGACCATCAAACAGAGCGCATATGAGTTCAAACTTCCATTTTTTGGATCATTGATTTTATGTGCTTTTGCCCATTCTTTGACCTACACAAGAAAACAAAATGAACCAGTACATTTGTATTCCTTTATGCAAGATGTGCCAAAAAAGCCAACAACCAAATGAACCAGAAGAATTTTGTCCATGTATATATATATATATATATATATATATATATATTTTTTTTCCAATATAATCATCATCATCATCATAATGGCCTTTTCCCAATTAATTGAGGTTGGCTACATAAATCCTGGTCTGTCATTTTGCTCCATTAAGGGTCATACCCTCAGTGAGGCCATAAGTCCCAATATCTTTTCTTACTACTTCCAACCATGTCCTTTTGGGTCTACCTCTTGCCCTTTTAAGCCTTCCACTTGAACTAACTTGCACCTCATAACAGGTGTTGTACTGGGTCTGGGTCTGTGCCTACCCCTTACCCTTTTAAGCCTGTCACTTGAACTAACTTCCATTCTTTGGATCATTGATTTTATGTACTTTTGCCCTTTCTTTGACTTACACAAGAAAACAAAATGAACTCGTTCAATGTGTATTCCTTTATGCAAGATGTGCCAACAAAGCTAATAACCAAATGAACCAGAAGATTTTTGCTCATGGTAGAGTTTTTTTTCAATATAAGTATCATCATCATAGCCTTTTCCCAATTTATTGGGGTTGGCTACACGAATCCTGGTCTGTCATTCTGCTCTATTAAGGGTCATATCCTCAGTGGGGCCATAAGTCTCCATATCTTTTTTGACTACTTCCAACCATGTCTTTTTGGGCATACCTCCTATCCTTTTAAGCCTTCCACTTGAACTATACCCGTGCCTCATAACAGGTGTTGTACTTAGGTCTGCGGCACACATGACCAACCTACCTAACTCTCTCTCATCTTATCGCCTATTGGTGCCACCCCAAATTTTCCTACATGAATTCTTTTCGAATTCTATACCTTCTTGTCTTGCCACTATCCATCTGAATATCCTCATCTCTGCTACACTCATTCTACGGGTATATTGTTTTTTGTCCACCCAATATTTCTCCCCATAGAGCAAAGTTGGTCTCACAGCTGTCCTATAGAACTTTGCCCTTCAACTTCATTGATATGTGACAATCGCATAAAATTCCGGTTGCACATCTCCACTTCGCCTACCCAACTCTAATTCTTTGTACGACATCTTCCTCAATCTTTCCATTTTTCTGGATTATCGACCCAAGATATCGAAAGTACGCCCTTTTTGACACTTCCTAGCTGTCAATCTTAACTATTTCCTCGTTTCTACTCCTATTATTACTAAGCTTGAATTCCATATACTCTGCTTTAGTCCGGCTAATTTCAAAACTTTTAGATTCTAGAGTATCCTTCCAAAGTTCTAACTTTATATTGACACTGTTTCGGGTCCCATGGATCAAAACTGTTATCTACAAACAATACACACCACAATACCTCATCTTATAGGTGCCTAATTATATCATCCATAACTAAGACAAAGAGGTACGGGCTCAATGCTGACCACTAATGTAGATCTATTATCACTGAAAACTCATTCATCTCTCTTATAGTTATTCATACACTAGTTCGTGCTCCATCATATATATTTTTCATCAAGTTGATGTAGTGTCCAGAGATTCCTTTCTTTTCCAATACCCACCAAATCAAATCTCGAGGTACTATCATAAGCTTTCTCTAGTTCAATAAAGACCATGTGGATATCTTTTCCTTTCACTCTAAACTTCTCAATCAGTTGCCTAATTAGGAGAATAGCCTCGGTTGTTGACCTCTTTGGCTTAAACCAAATTGGTTTTCAAATACACTCGTTTCATGCTTTAGTTATTGCTTAATCACTCTCTCTTAAAGCTTCATAGTATGACTCATATGCTTGATCCCTCAATAGTTCACACAATTCTGTATATCTCATTTATTCTTGTAAATAGATATCACAATATTTTCCTTCCATTCGTCTGGTATTTTCTTTGTTCTCAACATCTCGTTGAACAACTTTGTCAGTCAGTCAATGCCAATCTCCCCCATGCACTTCCAAACCTCTATCGGGATACTATCTGGTCCTAAAGCCTTTCCTACCTTCATCCTATTCAAAGCTTCTTTCACTTTCAATATCTTAATCCTACGAATGTACCTATGACCTATGCTTTCATTTATACCAGTGGTTCCTTCTACCCTTATATTCTTATTGTGTTCGTCATTTAATAATTTTTTAGAATAAGCTCTCCACCTTTTGTTGACCTCTTCATCCTTCACCAAGACCCTTTGATCCTCACTCTTAATGCATTTAATATGGTCTAGATCCCTACAATTTTTCTTTCTCATTTTCGCTAATTTGAAGATATCTTTTCAACTTTTCTTATTTCCATATTATTGTATAGATTATCATTTGCCTGAAGTTTAGCCTTACTTAATATTTGTTTGGCATCTTTCTTAGCATTTTTATATTCTTCTAAGTTTTGATCGTTTCTATTACACTGCCAAGTTTTATAACATGATCATTTTTCGTCAATGGCCTTCTAAACCTCATCACTCCACCACCAAGTTTCCTTATTGAAATTTCTTTTCCTCCTAAAACTTCTTTTGCTACTTTCTTATCACTGTCAACCATGTCATTCCATATAACATGACCTCATGTTTAGAGTTCTATTTTCCTAATTTAACTAATTTATCCCTAAATAAGTCTATTTTCTCATTTTTTAAATTCCACCACCTATTTCTTAGATACCCATTACTTTCACCCCTTTTCTTCCATGTCTTTATCTAGACATCCATAACATGAGCCTGCATTGGCCAGTCAACTCTCTCCTGAAATAACCTTGCAGTTTTTACAAGATGGTCGATCTACCTTCTTAACTAGGAAGAAGTCTATCTGGCTTTTATGTGATCTACTTTTATAGGTTACTAAATGTTCATCTTGCTTTTTAAAGTAAGTGTTTGCTATCGCTCGGTCGTAGGCTATAGCAAAATCTTGAATAGCCTCACCGATCTCATTTCTTTCCCCAAACCCATATCCCCCATGTACCCCTTCATATCCTCTATTATCCTCTACTTTTTTCAATATAATACATACCAATAAGACTATATCATGGAACCTTCCATCTATATGAGAGATCCACAGCAGAAATTTGGACTTCAAAAGTCCCTCACAATTGCCAACAGAAACATCACAAGAAATATGATGTCTATTGCTCTCAAAAATAAGAAGAGGGACCCTGGCTTGTGGAATGAACTGAATGTAATGCGCAACACCTGCAATCACATCATAGAAGTTTAAAAACTCAATAAATTTGAAAACCATATCACGTATATAAAAAAGCTCTAATATTTTAGACTTCAAAGATAATATGTCGACTGGTATCACACAATGTCATCAGATCCAAAAAGTAAAACTTCAGGTAAAAAGTGAATGTGTTGCATATCTTGACAAAAAAACTAGATAACAGTAGAACTTCCCAACATTGTTTTTGTTTCTTTTCAAGAAATCAACTGAATATGGAGATCATTAATAAGAAAATTATTAAGAAGGAATCCAGAAAATTAAAATTCCAGTGTGAGAATTATTCAGCAAAATTATATCAGTGTTGCATGAGCACAAGTATGAAAACTTGCACCTGTATGTTTTCCTGTATTGCGCATGAGAGAGAGTCATGCATCTCAAGGTTAAAATTGGAATTGAAGTATTGAAAATCAACGGTAGTCGTAAGGGTTAGCAAGCTTTAACAAGAAACAGGCGCAGGAAGAACATGGAATCATGGAAAGATGGACACCTGTAATCCAGACTGCAGGGAAGATAAACTTGCATATTTAAAAATACTGCTCATTTGAAAAACTGGATAAAAATAATGCAATTTATTAATGTGGCAAAAATGGCTATAAAATTCTGAATGAGCCATTTTGAATATCAATGAATACACAACACAGTGCTTCCACTAGTGTCACGATCTCTCAGTGCCCTTGACACACACACACACACATGGTGAGAGGCAAATTCTACAGCTAACAGTCTGGCAAGAGAAGGGGTAACCCTCCCCCCATCCTAGTGACCCAGCACATACCTCCTCCTTTTCCCTGAACTGCATACTTTTTGTAGTCCCATCCAAACACAATCTTGTAATGAAAATTTTTGTCATACCCTATACTTCATGTTCTTTAAGCTTAATCAAATTGTATAAGTTTACACTATTAGTACAAAGAATCTTTTATCAGCCCGGAAAAGGAACCAATTAAAGCTAAAATAATCAATAGGCTACCTGTCCGCTGAAGTACATCCCTTAATTGCTTCAAAACATTCAGCTTTTTTGATTTTGAAACATCTGAGACTGCCAACTCAATGGAAATATCCAAATCACCCCATCTGGAATACAGCTTGGATACATATGATCCAAATGGTTGGACAGAAGAACCTGCTTGAGTCGATAAAAGTCAAATGCCCACACCACCAAAAAAGGGATTTTTCTTCCAGATTTTTAATGACAAGAATTATTCAATTTCAACAGACTTGCAAATAGGGGCCTACATGAATCTAGAGTCAGCTTATTTACATGGCCATATCTAAGTATTTATTTGGCCCATCAAATTGACCATCAAGTATTAAACCTCCAATCATGACCCTCATGACCATCACAGGACTAACTCTTGCACAATGTGATCAAATTCACACGGATACAAGAACAAAGAAACATAACCTAGAAGCACTTATGTGCTTTAGGTATCCAAATCCTACTTCACAAAGTAATCCTACTCCACAAAGTCAAACACTCAAACTGCTACAAGGCAGACACACAAACTAAAATTAGAGCTAAACCCATATTAGAACAAAAAATAGAAGTGAGTATGCCAAATATACCTTTCAAACTTTGCAGACAAGTAAGGCTAGTTGCAATATCAGATATGACGTCAGCCCTTCTGATTTGATCATCCTCGTCTGGTGTGATAAGAGAAAGAAGGTCTTTCAAGAAAGATCCTAAAATGGCATAATCCCTCGGAAATGGATTGCGAGGATCCATCATACCTGCAAACACTGAAACTAGAAATATTCAGGATGGTCTTCAACAGATGCAGGTATTTTCATTTGAAATAAAACATACAGGGTTCTTCAGATTCACATGTTTGTAACTAAAATATTCTATAAGCATGCAAATATGAACAATGTCAAAAAACAAATTACAGTCTAATTTTAAATAAGTAATTAGCTCCAATATCCTAATAACATTAATGTTTAAACTAGGTAAAGTATATTATTGCTCAGCCAAATGCCTAAGGAGATAATAATTTATGAGGTTCTTTCATTCACCTTTTCTATGATTGGTAACAACAACAATAGTACCAGGTGATAGCAATGACCAAATTGAGGGGCAGAAGAAAAGAAACAAATAATCAACCAAAAGCTCTCGCAGTCACATGTACATCTAATTCTCCTTATAAGAAAAATCAGGAGGAAAATATTTATTATGTGCATTGCCAAGCCAGTTTAAAAGCGAAGGCATCAAACACTTGAGACAGATAAATGGGGCAAGTACAATGAGTTGCTTATACTAAGAGAGAGTATAATGAGCCCTTGGTCTCATTGTCATATATGATAGCACTCAAGCCCAATGTGTTTAGCGCAGCCATAGAGATACGAGATTGCAAGGCAAACCTGATGGCACTAATGTGTGTGTGGGTATTGAGAGGAAAAATGGATACGTCAAGTGATTTCACAATGAAGCAGACAAATTGAGATGTATATAGTGGGAAGAGAAGAGAAGAAAACAAAAACATCAAACTGGTGAGGCATCTAATCCAACAAAAAGGACTCTCCTACTATTTCCAGCATGTACTAGTGAATATGCTATGTCATTCACGATGTCACATGGGTATGGGTATGGCTATGGGTATGGGTATGGGTATGCGTATGGGTATAGTTATGGGTATGGGTGTTGGTGTTAGACAGCAGTAGAGTGATTTCATGCAATAGTTTCATAGTGATATAGTGAAACTGCTGAACCAATTTCCTGCAGTAATTTAGGTCCACCTTCCAGCCATCCAATCTTTGATCGGACGGTTGAGATTGCAGATTAGTATATATGTCATTATTATTATTTTAAATTCAGTTTGGGATGAAAGTTTGAGGGTATGTTCATCTCATTTAGGCCACCTAAAAATAAGAAAAAACATTCAACAAAATTGAAAACAATTATGAAATTTTTATGAGTATTTTGGTCATTTTATTTTAAATTGAATCATTTTATTTATACATATGTTTTTAGCTTTTTGTGGATGAAGAGTATAACACAAGTTTGAGCTAACTCTGATTTGCAGAAAAATAATTAAAATTTGAAAACTGGTACACACTCTTAGCATTTGATCAAGCTTAGAAGGCTGGGAGGTGAGATTAGCCCACTAGTTGATAGCTACACAATCTGGGCTGATCTGACGGTCACGTCCTCATTTCGTAATATAATTTTAATATTTTTTATAAAAATCTAGATCACATGAAATTTGAAGCGTTCATTCTTCTCATCAAGGCGCACTTGAAAAGTTTTAGGGGTATTTTGGTAAATTTATTTTTTACGAATTATTTTTTTGATATTTTAATAGATTCTCCTACTTTTAAAAAATATACACTTCAAATTTCAAGTGATTTGAATTTGTAGAAAAACAATTAAAATTCAAACACAAAATGCAATCGTGACCATTGATCAGCCCAGATTCAATTTGGGTCATTGGGCTTACAGTGTGGCTATTACCTAGTAAGTTAACAAGATCTTTTCTCATATATATGTCTAAATATATATATGGAAAACTCTTCCCAACGCCTATAGGAAAAAATGAACAGTGATTTCACCTACCCTCATCACCATCCAAACTTCATCGCATGGTCACAGTTGTCCGGTAGTGTTTCAATTTTCATTTTTTTTTCTACAAATCCAAATTACTTGAAATTTGGAGCATATGTACATTTTAGTGAGGCCACCTAATAAAAATATGAAAAAATAAATCGTAAAATATAAATTGACCAAAATACCCCCAAAAATTT
>NW_006498806.1:7757333-7772805 GCF_000471905.2 Amborella trichopoda | reverse complement strand
TTAACTTACGGTTAGTTCTAGTAAGTAGTTAGTGTAAGTTAGTTAGTATTATACTATATATATATATATATATATATATATATAGTCGAGGGAGAGAGGGAGAGAGAGAGAGAAAGAGAGGGAGATATGAGTGTTTTCATGCAAAAGTTTCATCATCATCCTCAAAGCCTTTTCCCAACTATTTGATCTAAGAAGCGCGAGGACCTTAAACGTTCCATTAACCCCTCCCAGGCTCGGGTAAAGGAGGTGGGTCGTGCTAGCTAGGCACCGACGCAACACTTTGCCAAAACTTTTCATTTCATGCAAAATTTTAATAGATAGTCATATACTCAAGGCATTCATTTAAGAGATCATGTTGAGAGCCTCTGTATGACCCCAAATTTGCACACTTTATTCATCCCAATAACCAAAAGAATTGAATTTTCATCCAAGAAAAGGTGCAAATAAATCTTGCTCCAACAATGAATGTAGGTCATCCATTTGATGGACATTTAGATCTAGGCCTTTAAGAACACAAAATCAATTTTTTTTCTTTTCTAAAATTGCTCATATGATGATGATGAGGCTATCTATGATATCTGGGGTACAGAAATTGCCCTTGAGGCCCAGATAATGACTCAGCAAATGGACGGCTTACATTCAGTGTGTTTATAAAAAAAAAAAAACATCTTTTAGGCAGCTCTTTTGAAATTTTTGTTTTTTGAGATTATTCATCAGAATGAAAAAAAATGAATATTTAAAATGTGGGGATCAAACAAATGCATCAATGTGGTTTTTGAAGGTGCAGATTCATTATATTATTATGAAACTGTTTCGTGAAATCACACCCCATGGGATTTCATGAAATCACACCCCATGGGAAAAAGAT
This sequence comes from Amborella trichopoda, assembly GCF_000471905.2. The sequence goes on along the minus strand of NW_006498806.1, from coordinate 7,771,937 downwards.
CGTATGAACCAACCAACCTCTAGCACTTTTAGGCTGAAAAAGCCCCACACTGAAGGAGAAAATAACATTCAGATTTGCATGTTAGTAAAATATTCTTTTCTAAAAAAGGAAGAGGTCCAATGGACCCCAAATCTTGCGTACCTGTAGATCTCATCCGGGTGCTCCAATGTCGTGAGAAAAACAATATCAACAAGGTGAGGTTAGTCTGCGTCCCAAGATGCATTCGTCCACCATTCCAAAATCCATCACGGAGATGCATTGAAATTCCAAAATTCTACATAGCTATTATCTCAACCTCCACAACCATGGATCCTCAAATGGTCCATATTATACTTTTCCTTTTGGATCATTTATTTCAGTTCTTCATAGATCATCAGATCTGCATTTTTTTAAGCTCCGAATTCATGGATTTAAGAAAATAGATTTGTAAAGATGATCTGGATCAAATCCCTAAGTAGGTGAAAACTAGGGTGGACCCATGAGCCCTAGGGGACGAATGACAATCTTTCCATATTAAAATAATTAACTATAGAAATATATTACAAGATTCTTTTGGGAGACAAATTTGCACATAATGAGAAGAATCCGAACATGTTGGTCCATGTGTTCAATGCTCAAGAATCCTTCCTTCAGGATTCTTCACAATGGAGAATCCAGCTATGTCCATGTGAGGAGGTGAAACAATGGGGCCAGCAACTTACTAAGAGAAGACGACCACAAAGGGAGAATTTAGAGAGAGAAATGGTGGGAGAAGCCTCACCACAATGCTACAGAAAACTGTTAAAATCAAAATAAAACTACATTATTCATAGCCCCCCAAATTGGCACGTCCCACCCTTATATGCCTATTAATGCCCTTTACAAAAGCCCACAAGGTCTTAAGTATATTCCAACTCCCAATCCTAGGAATTCCCCCTCGTTGACTCTCTCTTACACCAAGACTTCTTGAAACTCTCTATTGCTCCATTTAAGGCTTAAGAAAACTAGCAGTCCTAGTTGGACTCATGGGTTCCAATTTGTCCTGCATCACCGTGTCATACCTGAACCAGTATCCAACTGGGTCCCATATGGCACAAAGTTTAAGGTGAAGAAACCATGAAACACAGGTCATTGGCTGTTTATGACAGTTACTGGAAAGTGATTGGCTTCTCTCAACAAAAGATTAACCTCTGTATTGTATGTGAGATGTGAATGATTTAAAGAACATACACAACCTGTGATCACGAACAAAGCTTCTGTTGTATTGGCATCTCCAAACATAATCAATGTGAGTAAATCCCAAATAATCTCTGATGACACCCAACGCCAGCTGGCCCAGGATTACCGTGAGTGCTCCCATCAAAGTTGACTTTAAGTAACCCCAATTGGAGGTGCCACCCACAAAAAGCATGAAAAGCATGCTCCAACACTCGACTATTTGTCAGTTGTCACCACTGACTTATTTGCTCATTAAGTCCATTGCATGGAAACCTTTGAATTCCTTACTAGCAAGGGCCCAGAAAATGATCATATCTCTAGATTTCCTACAACACCGGTTCTTGAAAACTCCTCCCTAAATATCCATCTGCTCCGCTCTAACTGTAAGCGCCATAAAATGCCAATGAGGCTGAATTTCCACAAGGTACTTTCTTTTTATGCGAATGGGTAATATTTCCAATTGGCAACCACCGCCACTGTTGATCTTGGGAAAAACCAATTTTCCTCAAAGAGGCCCATGGATAAACAAGTAGTCCCCTGTCTCTTCCTCATCCATGCACATGAGGCATATGTAGGGGAAATGTATACCTTAATGCGGTAGGCATGCTGTAGGTGGTCTCCAGCGAGCTGGTAATCTGATGGTACCAGCCACCTAAAGCATAAAACTCTAGAGGGTGCCAAGATGTCCCATACCAACCTTCCTAGGGAGGCCTCCATTCTTTGAGAGACAAAGCTTGGTACAAAATCTTCCAAGTCTATCGAAGTAAGATCTAGGGATGTAGATGGAGTACAATCATTTCAAGAGGTAAAAAGGCTTCGATATCCCTTGATCATCTTGGTTTCTGCAGAAGATTGGGCACCACACAACCCCCCCATCTACTCTGCTATAGCACTGTTTAACTATCATCTCAGGCAGAAGACTTATTTGAAAAAGTCCTAAAAAGCGTTCCAGGGTGGGGGGAACACAATGTGTCATCCCAAAATAAAATCCAATCTGCTCCTCTAGTTCTCATCCAAATTCCTTTCGAACACATAAGCAACTGAAGCTATACCATACCAGATGGTTGAGATTCTTGAGCATCTATTAGGGTGCTGATTTTCCATCCATTTCTTTCAAAACCATATTTAGCAACAATCACCTTTTTCCATAACGCTACATCCTCATAGCTAGACCTCCAATGCCACTCTCCAAATATTCAGGTGTCTCAAACCAAGCCCCCTGCTTCTAATTAACTAAATGGAGCTTTTGAGTATCACTATTGCCTTGCTATAAACTTTGTATGCACTTAAGCTTCTCTATAATTGCACAAGATGCTTGGAAAAGGAACATGTATGGAGCTAAAGGCGACCTCGATCAGTGTTACCTTTCTAGCCATAGAGAGAAACATTCCTTTCCTAGAGGCCAATCTTTTCTCCACCCTATCAATAACTGGATCCCATATGGTTTCGTTACATCTACCAAAACACAGAAGCAAGCCCAAGCATCTACCTGCTTGGAAATTCTTTTACTTTGCATTACAATGCAATCATCGGTTGATTTAAGCAACGATATGAGAAATTTTCATCCAATATAGCACTGTTACTCATGTCTACTGTTTGGGGAGTATCTATTTTAGAAACACAAAGGGCGTGAGCTTTAAATGATCAAAGGTAGCCCCACAAAAAATAACAATATCGGCAAACTGAAAATGGGTGATGAGGGGCTGCTTCAGGCTTGCCTAAAACCATCAAAGAGACCAAATGAGCACGTAAAAGTTACTGACTTAACATTTCTTCCATGATTGTAAAATTGGAAAAGGGGGATCTGCTGATCTGAGCCCTCTCAGGCTTGCAAAGAAGCCTTTGGGAGATCCATCAACAGGGATGGAGCATAGTTCTTGGGATTGGGAGTGGGAACAGTACCGAGATCGGGTTCAGGAGGGAGGGACCATGAAATGCTAGAAGATCCATATGTTTGGGAACGTCATCCATACAATGCACATGTTAGGGATTGACATCCTCAAATGTTAGGGATCGAGATTCGAACCGTTTGGGGATCTTGAGCCAACTTTTTGGGGATCTTGTAACCAACCTTAAAGTGTATAATAATCTAGGATTGTGTATACTTTTTAAAGTAGGGATCTCATTACTGATAGCAAGCAAGCAATAGTTGTGTTGCTAGTTGGCTATAAACAAAGAAAATCAACAGTTTGGTTGCTGTCTTGGTCATTAAGGTTGGGATCGAGATCCCTAAAAGCAGGAATTTGGATCCCTGTCAGTGGGGTTCGAGATCCCAAAATTTAAAAATTGAGATCCTTGAGAGACCCGTTCCGAGAGCGACAGAATCGAGATCCTAGAAGGGATCGCCTACCGAAGTAGGAGATCCTGGTAATTATGGGATGGAGAAAGAAGTCATGGCCACACGAGCAAGCATCCAACCAATCCACCTCTGTCAAATAGGACATCAGAGTACTCAAATAGCATGCCTTCTCTAATCCAAGTTGAGTACCCCTGGTCTAACTTCCTTTGTATCTTGAATCAATACGCTCATTTGCCAACAAAGCACCACTTAAGATGAAACCAAGAGATCATCAGTCCTAGTGCCCTCCTCAGCCTCATTGCAAGTAACATAGCTAGAATCTTATCCACACTTCCCACAAGGCTAATGGGTTGAAACTCTCTCACATTTTCAGCCCTTCAACCTTAGGTATGATTGTGATAAAAGTAGCATTCAAAGCTTTATCTAGTACACCACTCTGGGGAAAATTAGCGAAATTTTCCACAAGATCTGAAATTGTCCCAATTGTCCTGAATGAAAGGCGCACTATATCCATTAGTGGGAGCTCTATCACGACCCAACAAGAATACAGCCCCTTAATCTCTTCTTCAGTAAATGGTCTTTCCAACTCATGTCTTGTGTCGAAATTGTGTCAAAAAAAGAATAAGAATTAATATCTTTGCTATCAGCAAGCATAGAAGTAGAATTGGAAACAAGAAATGCAAGTCGCGAAGAAGTTGTTCTAGCCCAGCCACCTCATTGATGTTGAGAAAGAAATTAAACAACATCAAGGAAAGAAAACTACTTAATTAACTATACTCACTAGTAATAATTGGTGAAATTGGAATTGACTTTGTCGATGTGGCTATGGAGTACAGATAAAATTTTTCCCTTTCTTTTCTGTTTTCTAAGTAACATTATTCAAAATAGAAACCAATGATGTTTTTAAGTGCCAAGAATCGAGTACTTAAAACATTTTGCAGAGCAAGATAGTATCCAATGATTAACTCTTCTCTAAAGACCCTTTTCTTCCTCGAGCTTCAAATGCCTCATACAACATAAGGATCCATAAATAGGTCTGCTGACCTCAATGATCTCCTCCATTACATCTTCAAGCTCCAAAAGAAATAGTCTCTCTTGTCTTGCGAAATTATGTTCCACGAATTGCTTTTTACAAAAGCGACACCTTCAAAACCATGTGTATCCTACTCGCCAAAGCTCGCATCCCGTGTGAGTCACTAGCATCAAGCCTTCTGCTGTACTTAAGGAGAATAGAGAGTTGGTAAGTTTTTTGCATGTTTCTTTCTAACACGTTCACGGAGAACTAAACAGAGACAATATCTTTTGCCAATGTTGGGTCCATAGCAAAAGATCAACTAGTGTAACTCCCTTCTCTCACTATAACTCAAAGAATATGGTGTACCATGACCCTAAACCTAGTACCCCTTTCTTGTTCAGCACTAATATTACCTAATTAAAAAGCATTCGCGTGTTTTGATAATTTGAGAGGTTTTGATAATTTGAGAGGTTTCTCCCCTCATATTCCCGTAAGTAATTCTTTTAGTGAAGAAGAAGTAGCTCTTTCTGTGTTATTTGCGTGATATTTTGGCCATTGATTTTCCAATGAATGAGATATTACACAGAATTAGTACTATAATTCACTCATGGATATTAGATTTTATCACAATGTCAACAATTCCATTCAACATGTATATGATCAGTATTCTAGCCATGCCCAAATAACAGAGCCCACTTACAAAAATAAAACACTGAGTGACCCTCATATGCACCACTCGAAAGAGCAAAAGAAAGGGAAAATAAAATAAAATCGAAATCATCTGTGCCAGTCGAAAGAGCAAAAGAAAGGGAATTTTTTTAAAATTAAATTAAATTTTTCTTTCCTCAATCTAACTTTCACAGAGTAGCATTATTCCATGCAACATTGAACCTCGTATTAAAAAATTAAAAAAATTAAAACACTACCCTAGCAGGTATAATTATCAAAAAATCAAATGTTGCAGAGAAAACTTCCATGAATTACCGAAAAAAAACAAAATCACGTACCTTCTACTACAGTTTCGCCACGAAATAATCCAGACAAGGCTTTGATGGTATTTGAAATTCATGAACCAGAGAGAAAAAAAGTATTTTCTCTCCCATTTTAAGAGAATGAATTAATTCATATTTAATCGCAGAGACAGGGAGAGGACAGAAGCGCAATTTCCTCTTGTGAAGAGTTGGATTATATAAGGTTCTTTTGTTTATTATCCAAAAGCTTTTATGCTCCCACGTCATCGTACTACCTATTTACTCCCTCGGGTAAAATCTAATCGTACAATAATTTTAGGAAGGAAAAAGTTTATATAATCTTACAACCTTAAATGTAGAATTAAGGATGCATATAAAAAATCCATCGAAAAAGATTGTTTTGATGTAAAAAAACCTTCCAATTGATCATCTCGATATTGAGATATAAAAATATGAAAAAAAAATAAGATTTTGAGTGCAATAAAAAATGCATTTTGCAACACATTATCTAAACAGTCCATTTTCAATATTTTCATATGATATGTATATAGATCTACTTGATTTTAAGTATTTTTGAAGTTTTAAATTTTATAATTTAATATGAAAATAGATTTTGAGATACTTTTAAGAATTTTTTACATCAAAATTACATATTATGATAAAATTTAGAGGTACGCCTTGGACTATTTAAGGTTGCAACCTTATAGGAAAAACTTATTAAAACTACAATAAGTTCAAGAAAGAGAAGTTCTAAATTACGCTCTCTATGTGCCTGAACAAAAAATATTGTCCTAAGATTGACGGGAAACCGACCAAATTTTTTAGGAGTGACTTAAGTGTCAGAGAATTGAAAATTCAAATTTAATCATTTATAAATAGGTTTGTCTAGAATTAACTCCTCAAAATATAAATATTAATGTTAGAAGGAGTTGTGATGGCGTATTTATAAAAAAAAAAAAAAATGTGGTTTCTATAAGGCATAGGCTTTATGAAAATAAAATAAAGCCTCACTTCAAATCGTCGCCCGGAAAGTACTTTCAGCGACAAAAATCTCTATGATCGCTCTAAAATCAATTTCCAACACTGACAATATAATTTGAAACTTAAAAAATGGTACAAATCTTACGGATATGTGAACACTTGTTTTTTAAAAAAAATGGACGTTCTAGATAATTTGTTACAATATATACTATTTTTAGAGCTTGAAATCTTAATTTTTTTTCACAACCATAATGTTAAAGTCGAGATGAATGATTTAAAGATTTTCCAATGCTTGATTGTAATTTTCGATGAGTTATGAAGTTAGGATTTGCTTATTCTAATAGGGTTGTAGCCCTATCTAACCGTTTTTCATTAAAAAAAAAAAGTATTTTTGTTTAAAATTTTTAATAGGTGATTTAATCATTAAGCAATTACAACTTTTAAAGTTTTATAAAAATACAATATTATTTTGGAAGCTAGTATATTAGAACTTTATTTTGTAAAATACTATTATCTTTTAGTAATATTTTCAATTTTGTAAAATACTCATTTTCTTTTAGTGATATTTACTAAAGTACTATTACTTAATGAGCAATATATCACAAAAATTAACTTTTAAAAAAATAAGAAAAATTATTTTATACGGGTTGGACCACATTTCTACAATATGTGATCCCATGGCATAAAGCATCCGTCTTAAAGATGGACACAAATAGGTGGTCCATCTAAAAACAATTGAAACTAACGATCCAAATGTTTTCTTATTAGAATTATTATTGTTAATTTTGAAATTTTATTTATTTATTCATATTCATGATCTCCTTGTTAGATATTACATGTCCATAACAATTAAGTCCAAAAATCCATCTCAAAAATATATTTTTAAGAGGTGACTCATTTCTACATGGACTCATAAAAACAGTGTCAAAAAAATAAAATAAAGTTAGTAAATTTACCATTTATAACTTATTCTATTATCAACCTTTATAATTTAAACAGTTGTGGCTTTAAAAGTAATTATCTAACGATTCCCGCATAATTTTATTTAGATTTAAAATCTCTCCGAAGCAAGCATTTTGTCCGGTGGAGTAGACAGGTGCTCTTGAGGTAGCATAGTTCAGAATGAATAGAAACAGGTCAAAAAAGGCCGGCTTTTGGAGTAGACTTAGAAACCATTTAAAAGAGTACTCTCATCAGACCAATAGATTTCCATAACACCCCTTGGGGTTGTTAAAGGCTTCCCGACAAGGGTAGCTTTGCTTGAAGTACCTAAACGCACGCTCTTCCTTCTTTTTTAAATGATTGGATGAGAAAAAGCAAGGAAAATTGTTTGATGTTTGCGGTCCACATGGTATAAAGCATCCATCCTAAATACCGATGCAAATAAGTGTTGTATTTAAAAACAATTGAAACTAACTGTTGAAATATTTTTTTATTAAAATTATTATTTATAATTTTTAAATTTATTTATTTTTCCATATTTATGATCTTGAGATTGCATGTTCTTCAAAATTAAGTCTTAAAACCCATCTAACAAATAAGTTTATTAAAAGGCCCGCATTTCTACAAATGCAAACTTGGCAGCATACGTACTGGGTCCAAAAGTATCACAAACGTCTAAAAACGATGACGCGGATCATACTTCTAAAGGTTGTGGTTTGTATAAAGCTAAAGCACTGAGCAATCAAAGGTGCGCCTTGAAACAATGCTAAAATATGTTGTTTTATATCATAAATCTTTACAGTGGCTTGAAAATTTATTTTTATTTTTAATTATAAATTTTAAAGATTAAAAAAAGTGTAGATCGAACATTATCGATGAAAATTTAAAAATCTTGAAAATTGACGATTTAGATAATATGTTACATGATGCACTATTCGATATTTAAAATCTATTTTTTCTTCATGTCTATACATCTTGTGGTCGAGATGATCTAGTTGAAGGTTTTTTAATATCAAAGCAACTTCTTTAAGTGAGCTTTTTGAGGTGCGCCTTAATTTTGTTAGAATTTTAAAATCATCCCAAAAATTGGATCCCCACCAAAATTGTGTACTTATCCAGTGAGAAACAAAATAAGAGAGAGCATGAGCTATAATCTGATAAATAAAACATGAAATATACATACCACATTAACTCAAAGATTTACGTGGTTTACCTTTAGAGGGCTACATCTAAACCACTGTCCAGGAATAGACTCATCTCTATTCCATAACTAAATCGCTCTCCAAGAAGAGATCATTGAGAACAACTAAGACTTTCTCTCACTAAAGGGAAAACCACCCAAAAACAACAGAGACTTTTTCTCACTAAAAGTTAAACACCCCAAAATCTTTATGGGAATCGCTTCTTTACAAGAAACCAGTATCACTGCTTCTCTACAAGAAACCAGCCTCTCAATCATAAAAGACACATTCATAGTGTTTCTCTTTGTAGGAACCTGAGTAAACTCTACAAAAAACCAACATCTCAATCACAGGAGACACATTCATGGTGTTTTTCTTCGTAGGAAGCTGAGTAACGGAGGTCCAACCTCTATCTTTAGAGGAAGCCACTTTTCTCATATGGTGACCTAAATAGGGCACATAAATTCTATGTATTTTCATCATATATATATATATATATATCTATATATATATAAAGGTTAGAAATCCACATCAAATAGGAAACTTCCTATTGACTTTACATATATTTCAAGAATTAAGAGATATATCTCAGAATTGTAATCTTTTTGAATTTATATTTTATTTAGAAAATTTATCAATATTAATCACAGTCCCATGTAATATGGGATTTCTTTATGGAGGTGATTTTGATATCACCATATCCAATAAATTTAATTGTTTAGAGCCTCGCCCTTATATAAACTTTTCTCCCTTCTAAAACATCAATCTAGATTAGCATATCAGAAGTCCGGTTTAACGATTAGTCAATTTGAAAAGTTAAGGAATAAAAAATTAAAAAACATATAAAAATAAAGTTGGGCTGGTTGAAGGAACATGCTGATTTCTAATATTTATGAGATCCGATTGACTTGACTTATTCTAGAATCAATACAAGCCAGTTCTAATCTGAATCACTGATTTTTAAGGTTTTAAAAATTAATATGATCTATATAAACTACGAAAACCAAGGCCACCAGTATATCTCACCATCCAGCTAAAGGATGGATGTTGGAGCAGCGAGAGTGAATGTACCGCTTTGGTTGTTCTCTCTCTATAAAATGCACACATTTATGGACACGGTTTCTATGCAGCTAGCCCGCATATTGTAGGAACGTAGGTTTAACAATAAATATATTTTTTAATTATAATTTGATCTTAATTTTTAGAGAATATATAATCTTTAACAAGCATATCATGAATATGAAAAAAGAAAAAAAAAAAAACTAGAGTTAATAATTATATTAAGAAAATATGTGAACCATTAGTTACATTTGTTTTTAGATGGACCACCTATTTACATTCATCTTTAAGATGGACGCTTTATACCTCTTTATACCTCTGGACCATATATTGTAGAAATGCAGTTGAGCCCACAAAAAACAATTTTCCTTTATTGATTAGAAGGACATGATTAAAAATTTCCCTGGCCAAGTAGCTGTAAGGACTCGGCCGCAGTGGCGGATTTTGGGGCGTCTAAGTTTGTTGGTATTGCAGCTCTTCAAGGTTTAGAGTTTGGTCATTTTTTTGGAAGTGTTGATCGGCCTCTTTTGAATAGATGACTCTCTCTATTTCGTCTTCTTTGTATTTATTATTTGGAGGTTACCTCTTTTTATTAGAGACACCTTTCTATGTGTCCATCAAGAAATGAGTCACCTCTTAAAAAATCTATTTTTGAGATGGATTTTAATTTTGAGGATATGTAATCTCTAGCATGGAGATCATGAATACAAATAATAAATAAATTTTTAAAATTAAAAATAATAATTCTATTAAGAAAATATTTGGACGGTTAGTTTCAATTGTTTTTAGATGGACTACCTATTTGCATCAATATTTAAAATGAACAATGATCCAATGCAACGGTTGTATCATAGTATATTGCAACGACACTTCTCGAAAACCATGTTTATGGTATTTGTATGACCCCAATTTTTACACACACACATACTATCTTCATCTCAATAATCAATCCCCCAAAAAAAAAAGTTCAATTTGAACCGTAGATATGGTCAAAATGAGTCCCCTCTAAAAACGAATCTAGACCATTCATTTTGTGAATTTCAAGATCTTGGTTTTTATAAACTCAAAATCATTTTTTTCTCTTTAAAATTGTTCATCTAATGATAATAAAGCCATCCAAAAAAATTGGAAATGAAAAAATCCTACTAAAGCCTAGATCTAAGCATCTCACCAAAATGAACGGCCTATGTTAATTGAATTAAAAAAATACTTTTTCAGTTGTGTTTTCAATTTTTTTTTATTTTTTGTGATTGTTCATTAGAATAAGAAGAGTGTATATTTTAAAATTTGAATCAAACAAATAGCCATTTTTTAAAGTTGTTGCATCATATACAACGGTCGCATGAAATCATTACCCCTTTAAAATAGATGCTTTATCCCTTACGGACCAAAATATAAAAATACAGTCCCCGCCACATGAAACAATTTTCCTTTTATAAATAAAAACTTACTATTAACATTCAAAAAAATATGGAACCTTCATTTCTAAGCAAAGTAGTGGCATCTTTATTGGCTGATATTTTTTTTCCCTTCCCTTTCAAATTTTCCTTTACAACTTTTCTCCCCGAGCCCCCCAATCTCTTTCATCTTCTCTCTCTAGACGTCTTGTCTCTCTCGTGGCAGGTATGTCTCTCGAGAGGAAGGCGAGCTTTCAAACGAAATCCACTTTGCCTTTCAAAATCAAAACTGAAAAAAAAGAAAGAAAAAACTTGAATTCTCAAAATAAAAACCCTAGAATTTTATACCAAAAGACTTAGAGTTGTGCCTTTTCTTTGATTACAAGCAATTCTCATACCCCCAATTCTCAAAATAAAGTCCCTGCATTTCTTGTACTTCCTGTTTGCAATTTTGCTTCAAGGTTCATGCTTGGATGCTTACTCCATGGAAATTCTATTTTTTCGTGATTTTTTTTTGTTTATTATGAACTCTTCTATGTTTTTTATATTTGAGACTTTACCATCAATCTTTGTGAATCATCATCATCGTTATAGTATTTTTTCAATTAATTGGGGTGGCTATAGGAATCCTGGTGCGCTATTCTGTTCAATTAAAGGCATACCCTGAGTGAGGCCATAAATTCTCATATCTTTTTGAACTATCATCATTTTTTGTGAGTAGTTCTATTCATTTAACTTATATACAAATTCTTGTTTTTGATTTCTTTTGCATGTTTTTAATGTGAAAACATGATATTTATCAGTTTCATGGAGGGGTTTTTTATGGATTATGTTTGTCTAGTCTCCACCATGGTTACAAAGTACTGTTCATTTTTTTATAATTACTATTAAGAGTTGCAAAAGGAAAAGTCCTCCATGATTAAGCTCGTGCAATGGCCCGCTTACTCACCAAATATGGATGTTGTAAAAAACTCACAAGGTTTATACCATGTAGATTTTTTTAAAAAAATTTACATTTTAAATATCAAAAATTTTATTTTATTTTCACCTTCATGATCATCTTAACCTAGGTCATGAATCTCTAAAATTTTATATTCAAAATTCATTTCTAAATAGTTTAAGAGGGGACCTGCATATGTATAGTATGAGTTGGCTCTCACAAAAACCCCATCCAAAAGTAAAAAAAAGGGAATGCTTACTTTTCCTTTCACTTTTTTTCCTCTCCCCTCTTGTTTTCCTTTTCCTTTCTTCACTTTTTCTGTGTCTTTTTGTGTCTATTTCTTCTCTCTCTCAATCTACCTCTTTGTTGGAGTGGATCTTATTTTTCTAAAAAATTGTAGCCCTTGTTGATTTTTTGTGTTTCACTTTCTTGAGAATTGAGATAAAATGCTTACCGTTGCAATGCCTAGCTTGCATTAGCCTTAGTTAGATGTAGATGATTGTTTCTAGTTTAATGAATTGGATTCGCAGTTATGTATTTGAATGGAAGATTGTTGTTAGCTCTTGTTGTTTTCATGAGTGGATTACAGATGTGCAAAAATGGGACGATGTTTAATTTCTCTCTTATGTTTTTAATCATTCTCATTGGAAGATGTCCAAAAATCGGATGTCATGGCCGTAATACACTTTTGAAAATGATATGGGACTTGATAGTAGTATTGCCGAACCCCATGATGAGATCTCTGATTTCATTCTCACTACCAAAAGACAGGGCCGAATCCTCATTGACTTATTATTTTTTTGGAAATGAGGTTGAGGTTATCGTAGTAGCATCACTTGAGCCTCAGTTACCGGTCTAGGTTTTGGTTCCCCGCATTTGAAAACCACATATTATTTCTAATTTTTATTGATCCCAATCATCAAAGTATTCAATTTTAGAGTCTTGAAAACCAAATCTCCAATAAAATTCCAGTTCCTAATTATCAAATAGGCGCTTGAGAGTTTTCAGCCTTGAAAAGAGGCAATTTGGATATTTTTCAAGATATTTATTAAACAGGTATACGTGTGAATAAAAATCTACAGGTAGTAGATGCACAACATAATCCCGCCAGAGCACAAAATACGCGCTTCAAATTTAATGGGATGTGTGGGGGTGTCATGCTCACCACATCATTATCATTTGCCTTTTTCAATAATTATTTCACAATTATCATTAGCCTTTTTCAATAATTATTTCATAATTATCATTTGTTTTTTTTAATAATTATTGACCTTTTTTCGATAATTATTTGGAGTTGATACAATGAATCTTTTCTAATCAACTAATGCGTGAATCCTAGAAATCATTATACTCTATGGAAACAATACCCTACCTGAGGCCATGAAAAAATCCCGTTTTAACAAGACCACACAAATCCGACGTTCTTTTTTCAATCCAATGTTCTTTCTCCAAAGTTGCATATGTCCTAGGGGCCAACTCCAAAGCAATGTTATTATTTTTGTTTTGCCTTTAGGCCGAAACTTTCGAATTTTAAGCGTAAATCGAAACAAAGCTTGGTGCTGCCGGTTTGATTAAATTCAAGTACACAAAAATATAACTATATAAAATATTTTACGATTAAATTCAAGTACACAAAAATATAACTATATAAAATATTTTACGATTAAATTCAAGTACACAAAAATATAACTATATAAAATATTTTACGATTAAATTCAAGTACACAAAAATATAGCTATATAAAATATTTTATTATTATTTATGTATATAGTTTATGAGTAATAATCCATACCTTCCGTAAAACTCCAAAAGATCAACTCATGGGTGTGTGGTGGTGGAGGGTCTCGTAGATCATTACTCATATTTTATATGTAAATATCAAATTATTTATATTAAATTAAAAAAAAAAAGAAACAGAAAAAAAAAGAAAAAGAAACAGAAAAAAAAAAGAAACAGAAAGAAGAAGTCCCAAGTCCTCGAGAATCGAAATTCAGCGCTGTGCACCAAAGTGTGAGGCAGGAAGGAGGACACTGTATATGCATCTCTCTGTGCAGGGTCTTTTCCTGATCGAAAGCAAGAGAAATGGGTGAGGAAGCAGAGGGCAGCCGCAGCAGCTGCGGGATAAAAAGAGGAGGAGAGAGATGGTCTCTCAATGGAATGACTGCTCTCGTCACTGGTGGCACCAAAGGAATTGGGTCTCTCTCTCTAGGATCTTTTGAATTCAAGCCAGTAGTAAATTATCATGTTTTACAGTCAGTGGATATGTTTTACAATCCGAACTCTGATACTGAAGATGAAGTTTGTTTCTTTTCATCCATTATCAATGTATTCTGCAAATCAAATTTTATATGTTCTTTGCTCCACGCATTGATTTTCCTTTGGCATAGATTGTGGAACCCTGTTCTGCAGTACATTTATGATTTTTAGAGAGAGAGAGAGAGAGAGAAAGAGAGAGAGAGAGAGAGAGAGAGAGAGAGAGAGAGAGAGAGAGAGAGAGAGAGAGAGAGAGAGAGAGAGAGAGAGAGAGAGAGTAGAGTAGAGTAGTAGTAGTACGTAGTAGTAGTAACGTAGTAAGTAGTAGTAACGTAGTAGTTAGTAGTAGTAGTACGTACGTACGTAGTA
>NW_006498806.1:7744856-7757313 GCF_000471905.2 Amborella trichopoda | reverse complement strand
AGAGAGAGAGAGAGATTTTCTATCTAATTAATCATCCCCTTGTTCCCTATTATTAGTAAATAGTAACTGTTCTGGCAAAGTGTTTTTTCTATTGAATAAATTGTCACCTTTTCTTTTTGTGAATGTTAATTCAGGAATTTGTCACCTGGTTTCTTGCTTTGAATATTGCGAGTATTGCTTATAAGATACTGAAATTCCACTTTTTCATGTGATTTTATTCATTGTTAATCTGATTTAGTGAACTGCTAGTAACCTCTTTCGGTCTTTTGACTCATTTAGTATGATGAGTGTGTCGGGACTCGCCCCTGGCTGAAGCAATTTCTCTGCCGAGTCCTCAGGACTCAGGATTCTGCTCAGGACTCAACCGAGTCCAGCACAAGGCCAAAAGGTCCTAAAAGAATTTTAAAAAAATTACAAAAATTGAAAGATTAAAAACATGTATTAAAAGTAAATTCAAACCTGAAACAACTTTAAAGTTAAATCAAGCTTAAAAAAGTAGAGAAAAAATAGATTTAAAAAACCCAATTTACAATTTGGGACATTTTAAAAAATCCAAAAAAAGAAAATATAAAATATTAATTATGGCAAAAAAAACTCACCAATCTTTGCCAAATACATCCAAATCTTGTAAGAAAAAATTCGTATAACATATTTTTATTTATTCGAAAATTTTTAAATGCCCCGAGTTGTACACACAAATCCTGGGTACTCGGCCTCACCCTGTAACTTGGCTGTGTCTGAGTTGACTCGGCTGATTCCCGGCACACTGCTTGTAAATATTTGTTTGACTTTGTAGATTCTCTATCTATATACTGTGTGAGAAATTATAACCTCACTACTGGTTAAATATATTTCACTCAAACCTGAAGAATTTGTTATAAAGTGGCTCCTCATTTAGTGAATGTAAGTTATATGTTAGTTATATGCTTCTTATGAGTGGCTCTGTTTTTACTGTATGCTAGTTAATGGGCTTCATTTAAATTTTCTTTTATCTATAAAGTGATATGCACTGATAAGCAATATATGATTTTTTCTTCTTACCCGCTCTTTTCTTTATACTATATTTTTTTGTGAGTGGGGTTGTTACCTTCCTAATCTAGGTGATTAAGAGATTGACGGAACCAGGAAAACATTAATCTAGTATGTCTAGGTGCTGTTCTTACATGATATGGTTCTTTGTCATTGCATCACATTTTGAAGTTTCTTTAAATTGCTAAATGAGCACAAACCATTTTCCAATTTTGTAGGGTCTTTCGCTTGGAGTCATATGGCTTCATGAGGGGTTAAGAAAAACTGTATCTGGGATACTTTATATATGGGGTCCTGGGCCAAGATAGAAAACCATTAAGTATGATAGCAAATTCAGGTAAACAATTTGGTATATCATAGGAGCTAGATAAGGCAGACAAATTCCTTCAGGATTTATTTGACATGTATGTGTATATTGGTTTATCTTATTGCATCCAACTTTATTTCTGTCATTTTTTTTTTCTTCTTTATTTTAGCCTGGTGTTCCTAAATTCTTGATGCAGTCATCCAAGAAAGTGTTATTGAGATTAGAAAACTGCTTCCTTTATGTGAGCGTGCGCACACACGTGTGTGTGTGTGCAAGTGTTCACGCATGTGTGTTTGATTTCCTGTTATTTTCTAAATCTAACCTTATAACAGAAAATGGACTTTTGTTTGTTTTTGTTGTGTGTGTGTGTGTGTGTGTGTGGAAGCCCATGTGTGTGCGTGTGTGCATGTGTGCATGTGTGCGTGTGAGTGCACATGTGTGTGTGTGCATGCACGTGATTTCCTATTATTTCCTAAATCTAACCTTATGATAGAAAATGGATTTTTTACTCATTTAGGAGTTTACAGGGTTTGGAGAACGTAACGGGACAACTGAAACCATATCAGGATGGTATAACAAATACCTTGGTAGAATAGTTAAAATTTAGATGAGGTACTAATGGTCAGCCTATTTCTATTTATTATTTATTTGACGATATACTTGTTGACTCCTTTTTGTCTTACTCTTTTCAGATATTTATGTACCAGTATGTAGTAAGAAAATTTGGTATATGTAACTTTTGCAATTTTTAAAAATTTTAAAACCTGCCATTACCATTTTAGAAATCTTAATCCATAGGGAGTTTTGTCCGCACTGTTCCACTTTAGGTTTGAGTGAAATTTGAGGCATTCTTGCTCACTGATAAGAGATAAGGAAACTCACTACCCACAAGAAAATTGGAAAAGTTTGTTAGTTCTTCATTACAACTTGATACTTGGGCTGTTGTTGTTTCACAAGCTAATGGATAGCTACACTCCTGCTAACTTGTATTGTTTGTTTTGTGAGGTACTGAGGTTGCCCCAAGTGAAATAGTTGGTAGTAGGACTTTCTCTAACTTGATAATTAAATAGATTCGTGGAATTCAACATTCGGGATTACACAGGATCCCCATTTGATTCTCAAGTAACCTGTTACTGCCATACATTGATGTATGCAAAGTTTCCTAGGAAATACTTCAACCATTTTATCCTGTTTCTTTTTTATCAGTTCAGCATTATTTCTCCTTGACAAAACTACTTTGAAAACTATCTTTGAGTGCATCCAAATCTAATTCTATACCTTATTATTTTGATGCTCTTAAGACAACTAAGGTAGTTGGTACTTGCTGTATTAATAAATCCAATGTTGATATGCTATATTCTGCTTCAATGGTATGGCTAACTTTCCTCCTTTACTTGTAGCAGAAAATCAAGCTCTCGTAATTTAATGCATTGTGCATTACCTACTTCACTCTTTTTGCAGATGTGCGATTGTAGAAGAATTAGCTGGACTTGGAGCATCAGTGTACACTTGTTGTCGTAATGAAGTTGATCTTGACAAGTGCTTGGATGAGTGGAAGGGAATGGGATTGAATGTGCATGGTTCGGTTTGTGATTTATCATCCCGTATGGAAAGGCAGAAACTGATTGAAGCTGTATCTTCATATTTTAAAGGAAAGCTCAATATTCTTGTACGTGTCTTATCTTTTACCCCAAATTTTATCCTATTCGTAAATTCTGTGAGTTTTTTTTTTTTCTTGAAATTGTAAATGCATTTCCTTTTGCTTCACTAATTATGGAATAATTTCGAAATGGATAGATCAATAACTTGAATATTTCTTTATATCTTTGAAAGTGAAAAAATGGTCCATTTTAACCTTTTCCTTACAAATATATCACTCAATATGAAAAATGAACAGTATTCTTGATAGAACTTTTGCCAATCTTCCCTTAAAATTGAATATATGCTTGTCCTTGAACTGACTATGACTAATTTTTTGTTGCCTGTGTAGACAGAGGTTCTTCCCTTATTCTGAGCTTGTTTTTTCATCAGGACCCTGTATGTTGAGATGGTTTATCTGTATAAAGTTTCCTTTATTTTCTGCAATAATATATCTGGTGATTGATATGTTTCCTTAGGAACTTAGAGGGCCTTTCTTTTTTTACATGGTTTGCATTTAATAATATTCAAATATTCATGTACCTTGCCTCTGGTTAATTATTATTTTTTTGGGTTGCCAATCTTGGTTTACATGGGCGATAAATTTCAAGGTTTGAATCATTTACTGAACAAGATGTTCTCACTTGCATTTTGAGAAGGAGGCAGTGGTGTTCTTGTCATCCTACACTTCCTTTCATTCTTCTTCATAGTAAATAAGGACAGCAAACCATATGGAGTATGGTATATGGTATTCCAAAGTGTCATTCACCTTCCATTCTGGATGACAAATGGTGCAAATCCCTTATATCTCGGATATTATCCCATGGACCAACTAGAATAACCCCCAGCATTCATCATTGGGAACAGATGACTGATGTCCATATGGAATACCATCCACGGATTCATGGTATACATAGTAAACACCTTAATTTATTTTGAATAGACTCAGTCGACCACGGCAAGGAAGTAAAATTTTGGTTTCATCCATGTTGAGAATTTGGCAACTTTATATGAAAAGCATGTCATGCGAAAACATGCATATACATATCTGAAACTCAACTTTTCCAGTTATCAGCTCAATAGACTGATTCTTTCTTCTTGTTTGGAGTGTTATCTTTTGTTCGGAATCGTTGATGCTTCAAATTTCCTACTTTTTTTGGTTCCCTTTTTTATACGCCAACAATTGCATAGCAACTAAGAGATCGAAGCATACATGTACTTTGGTGCCTCTGGGCTCCTGTTTTATGTAGAATTTGTTGTTTTTCTTTCCATAATGCTTATAATTGAATAATAAATTGGCTTATGGTTCAGGGGTTAGTTTATTGGTTTTACCATTCTAATTCAAAGAGTTGGGCCTGTTCGGCTTGATGGGCTTAGGTGAATAATGTAGGAACAAACAGACTAAAGCCTACTGTGGAATATACAGCTGATGACTTCTCCTTTACAATGGCAACCAACTTTGAATCTGCTTATCATATGTGTCAACTTGCACATCCTCTTCTCAAAGCATCAGAAGCAGGAAGTATTGTATTCATGTCCTCTGTGGCTAGCATTGTTGCTGTAAATTCTTGTACCATATATGGAGCAACTAAAGGTAACAGTAAATCTGATATTTTCTTTCTCATTGCTTCAAAGTTCAGTACTCTTACATGCCATACTTTATCATACCCATTCTCCCTCATTTGGATGCCTTTCTTAGCTGCTATGAATCAGTTAACCAAAAATTTGGCATGTGAGTGGGCAAGTGACAATATTCGGACCAATTGCGTGGCACCTTGGGTCATAATGACACCTCTTGCAAAAAAAGTAAGTTCTTATTTGAATTCGATCAGCCCAAGGGCCAACAGTTGTCCGTACACTAAACCCTCATTGCATGAATAATTTATATTCTGCTTTAGAGTGGTCAATATATAGGTGACTGATATTTTGTTTGATGAGTACAAGTTATAGTGAAGTTTGGGCAATTGCAAGGTTTTAGTCATAAGATAGAATTTTGGTATATTCTCATTCTGGTTCTTTGTCCAAAACCATTTTATGCAATCCTGTCTTATTGATAATTGTGCCCCTTTTTAGTAAATTTGCTTTTCAATATTTTCTAAACTTTTGTGATGACGTATTTCTTGATTTTCCCTATATGTTTCCCTCTATGTTTGGATTATAATTTAAATGATAAAATTTTCATTAGATATTTGTGTAACGCACATTCAATTAGCTTGTGCGTTCATGCGCGAGTATTTGGAAACTCCTTAAATATTGTTCCAATAAAAAATTGTATTATTTCAGTTCTCCATATTTTTAAGGAAAAAATTTATATAAGGTTGCAACCTTAAAATGTAGTTTAAAGGTGCACCTCAAAAATCCATCATAAAAGTTGTTTTGATGCTGGAAAACCCTTTCAACATCGAGATGAATGAGTATGAAAAGAAAAAAAGATTTCGAGTCCCAAAAATAGTGTAGCTTGCAACACATTATCTGGACCACCCATTTTCAAGATTCTTGTTTGTTCATAGATCTACTTGATTTGAACCATTTTTGGAGTTTCAAATTTTATAATTAGAGACAAAAATAGATTCTCAAGCTATCTTAAGAATTTTTTACACCAAAATTAGATTTATATTAAAATTTGGAAGCGTGCCTTAATTTGATTGTTAAAGTTGTAACTCTATGCAAACCGCAACCTGTTTTTAAAGATGTTATCAAAAGATGAAAAATCTTGATATCTTCTATGAGATTTTCTCGTAAGAAGTTACTCAAAGAATTTGTCACTTTGATCATGGCCTTTTAACAATGGCGTTTTCTATGACGGTGAAGTTAGTAACCATTGGTAGTGGTGGTAGTACAGTGGAAGAAGTGTGCTGGTGAAACTACATTCGGATCTGAACTCCTTTCCCCTTCCTCCACCCAATATTAATCTTAATTCCTTCTTCCTGCAGTATTTTGAAGCAGAGAAGAATACAGAAAGTGTAGTCGCGCGAACCCCTCTCGGCCGCTTAGGGGAGCCAGAGGAAGTCTCATCAGTGGTTGCTTCCTTTGCATGCCATCTGCATCATATATCACAGGGCAAGTCATTTGTGTTGATGGTGGAATGACTGTAAATGGTTGGTATCGATAGGACAGAATATCTCTCTCTCCTTAGCACATGAAATTAGGTCCACTATTTTATGTATGTGCATGTGTTAATAATGTTTGTGATTTGTATTGAGGTGATCGTTGGGGATGATGTCTCCAGTTCATTGTCAATTTTGATTAACAAATTTGTATTCAGCTAAGTGCCCCGCACACATATGTTGAGTGCTTTCACGCAATGGTTTTGTAGTAATATGATAATACAAATATTCAAAAATCATGTTAAGGGCATTTGTTTGACCCCGGTTGTAACATACACTATTTTCATTCAGATGAAAAATCTCGAAAAAATAAAATTTGGAAAAATCACTTTAAAAAGTGATTTTATTATTTATTTATTTTTAAAGCAAAGAACACAGGCACTTCATTTTAATGGATAATTAGATCTAGGCTTTTTTGGGATTTTTTTTTCTTATCTGAAATTTTGTAGATGATTTTATCATTAGTATATAAATAATTTTGAAAAAGAAAAAAAATGATTTGGAGTTCTTAAAAGTCTAGAACTCAATGTCCACCAAATGAATGATATGAATATGGAGGATTCGTTTTGGAGTTTCCTAGATCGGGATCCGGGTGTCTACATGGAGATATGAAAACTAATGAATAGCAGAGTAGTCTATTAATGAGGTGCACAATGGTGGAAAAGCCCTCTGGCCAAAAAAACTGTGGTAGATCACTAGCGTACATCATTGAAAGATTGCTTTCAACAATATGGTAGTGCTTCCGTTCGATGACGTCATTTTGAGTAGTACATAGAAATGATTATTGATGATAGATTCCATGTTGATTCAAATCTTAGTTAGATACATGAGAGGTAAATTCACCGTCACTATCTGACCTAAAGGTTTTAAGTTTATAGGCAAATTGACGTTCAACATAAGCATGTAATTTAACAAATCGATCAAACACATCAGATTTTTGTTTTAGAAAATATATCCAAGTAACCAAGTATAGTCTTGTACAAATGTTGCATATAAAACCAAGAACTAGATAGAGAAGTAATAGGTACGGGACTAGATCAAGAGGTGCCTTAGACTTGCTACCATTAAGATCAAGGGTAGATTTAGATTGTTTGTGTAATTAGCAAGCTGAACATAATGAACCAATAAGTCATCAGCAAAGTTGGGAAGACTTGATTCTCTTCTTAGATGTGAACAATAGAAAAACTACGATGACATAGACGCTCATGCCACAAGATAGACATTGCTCCTTTAGTTTGATATGGGCATAGCCAAACCATAGAGTTGGTCAGTTTGAAGTACATATAAGTCCTCTCAGCACCCCCTTAACGGTCACCTTCCCATTTTGTTGGTCCTTTACAAAAGAGTGAATTCAAATATGGTTACTAAGGAGGTCTTAGAAGACTTAAACTATAGACCAAGACCTTTGGGGATATAAAGGATTATATCTTGATCACTAACTGGACTACCAATCATTGTAAGGTGGTCACATATGGTTTCGAACTTGTTCATATATTCAGTCACATTCAGTCATTAATTGAGCTCCCCTCTGCCCCTTAGCAAATTGATAAATTTAGATTTAAGTTGGAGAACATTTGCAAATATTTTTTTTTTTTTGGGGTAAGTCAGTGGGGGAGAAAGTCCCCTACCCTTTTTTCATTGATAAGGATAAGACAAAATACAACTCATAATTTAACAAACCTGACCGTAAGGAATTTGTGCAAGAGGTAAAAGGAGATTAAGAACACCATATTTCTTTTTGATATGTATGGTAAAGCGTCTCCCACACTTCTTGAGCTATCTTCAGAGCATCACTTCAAGGACTACTTCGGTACAAGAGGTGCGGATAGATTTCCAACCACTTCGGTACAAGACGTGCTATTGAGGCCTACAGGGACTACTTCAGTAGATGAGGTGCCAAAGTTACTTATTCTCAGAATGACACTGAACAGCACAATGGATTGGGACTTCGAAAAACCTTTCAAGGCAAACCTTCAACCTTTTCAAAGGCACTACGATGGAGTTGATATTGAAACTTGGAAGCAACAGGACATAACTTTCATTTTCAAAAGGACAAACCTTTTAGATTTGAGGAAGTAAGACTGTCATGAATCCTTGCAATGAGACGTGTTGGCTGTTGATAATTGTCTTGATTTCATTTCATATAGGACTGATTTTTTATTAATTTGAGATTTGCCATTAACTCAATTTCTTATTGTGTAGAATTTGTTTTTATGGGATAAGGTATCATTAGCTTAAGATTGTCATAAGAGTCTACCTATCATGGGATAGAGATTGATTCCATCTTTCGTGTACTTACTTTTGGGCTTTTTCTCTTCTTTCTATCGGGATATTTCGTATTGAGAGAAAAAGTGCATAGAAAGAAGGGAATTTCACTTAATTACTTTTGAGGTTTTTTGTTCTCTTTATTGGATGTTTTGGAGAGAGAAAAAGTGCATAGAAAGAAGTAAATCTTTTTGGATTTTTTATTACTTACATTTGAGGTTTTTTTTTTTCTCTATTGGGATGTTTTGTTGAGAGAAAAAATACAATAAAAAAAAAAAAGAATTTCACATATTTATTTTTGGGGTTTTCTCTTCTTTCTATTAGGATATTTAGTGGAAAGAGAAAATACATATAAAGAAAAGAATCTTTTTTGATCATTTTTATAAAGAGGGAAAATTACAAAAAAAGAAAGAAAGAAAGCTTAGTAGGTATATCAGTTATAACTAGGATCCGTAAGTGCATTATAATTTTCATTTTTGGTTTAGTGGAATACAATGGATTGTGGTTATAAGTGATATAATCGGGATGCACTTACGGATCGTAGTTGTAACTGATATAATCCCTTGAAGCTCTAAAACCATTGAATCGTAGTTTTAAGTGACCCTCCCCTATTTTAAAACTTTGAAGTCAACGCTTTCTTTATTAGAAGCTCCTACTATGCACATGATATATGCGGTGGCCACACCTCGCGCCAATGCTCATACAACGCCACTGAGGCATTGCTTGTTTCAAATCTTAGATGGGGAATAAATCATCCCTTGTGAGGCCAATAAATTTTGGAAAAAGATAGAGATTAGCCATTAGCTCATATGAACATATGAGACCAATGTTTTAGATTGAATTTGGACCGATTTGACGATCACGGATGTTCAGTAGTGTTTGAATTTTAGTTTTTTTTTTTTACAAATTAAAATCATTTGAAATTTTAAGCATGTGTTCATAAAAAATATTTGAATCTTCAAAAAATATCAAAAAAATATTTTACCTGAAATAAATTGATCAAAATACCTCCGAAAAGTTTCGGCGGGTATTTTGGTCATTCTATTTTTCAAGAATAATTAATTATATTTTTATTAAGTGTGCCTTGATGAGAAGAACATAAACCTAAAAATTCAAGTGATTTGGATTTGTAGAAAAAAATAATAATTTAAATACTAGTGGACATCCGTGATCGTCAGATCGGTTCAGATTCAATCTAAGCTGTTGAGCTCATATGTTCATATGAGCGAGTGGGTTAATCCCATCTTTTTCCATAAACTTTGGAGTAAATAACACAAGTTTATGGGATTTGTTTGGGAAAATATATAATGAGACTATTTACCTTTGGTACAAGGTGATCACAATTAATCTTAACCATCTGATGTGAAATTGGGCGGCTGCATTTATTTCATTGACCAAGCTCTAAGTTCAAATTTTTTTTTTTTGAACTTTGTGATATCCATGCTATCAGATTTCATATCGAATAGGTATGGGTAATTGTGACCTTCATATACTAAAAGTAAATAGCCTCATTCTATACCATCCCCATTTGTTTTGAGTTGTATTTTGGGGTAAATCACGATAGTTCATAGAATATTAAAAAAACATAGAATAGCAATCGCTCATTGAGGACCTTTAAACTTTGGGGTACATAAGACAAGTTCATAAGATATTTAAAAAATAAAATAATTATAGCTCATTGAGCACCTTTAGTTGATATGCCCATTTTAGAATATGTTTCAAGTTGCTCTTTCTATTTTTCTATTATTGTTCATTACAAGCATAAATTTGTTTATTTATTTTTCCAATTTCATTAGAACATGATTATAAATTTATATTTCTAAATTCTATATTTTTGTCGATATTAATTATTACACCTTAGGTTTATTTAATGGAAAAAGTTTATATGAGGATGCAACCTTAAATGTAGAATTAAAGATGCGTCTCAAAAATCTATCGGAAAATGTTGTTTTTATTTTGAAACACCCTCTAATTTATCATCTCGATATCAAGATGTATAAATATGGAAAAAAAAGAAGATTTTGAGTCCTAGAAATAGTGTATCTTACAACACATTATCTAGACCGTCCATTTTCAATATTTTCATATGTTTATAGATCTATTTGATTTTAACCATTTTTGAAGTTTAAAAGTTTATAATTAAATATAAAAATAGATTTTGAGATAATTCTAAGAATTGTTTGCACTAAAATTTCGTGATTAAATTTGGAGGCAACCACCCTTATTTAATTGGCAACATATACTTTTTGCTTGCTAAATCTCGTGGGCATTTTAGATAGACATTTGAAGGTGGGCGGATGTGGTTAAAATGACTCGTAATGATGTGTATCTTTGTCTTTTGTTCCTCCCGATAACGCAAATATTTATCGGGTTAGTGCCTTGTTTCTATGGTGTTTAGCTGAAAAATGGATGGGTTTGTAAATATTTGGAGAGGTTTCTTTTTTTTTTTTTTTTTTTTTTAAAAAAAAAATTGTGGCCATGAGGCAAGACTTTGGAAATGATTCAATTAATTGAAATTTGTGGTTGTTTACTTTCAAATAATATGCAAAAAAAAAAAAAAATTTAGCAAAATACAAGGTACATGTCCTCCCTTATCATCTCTAGAGAGAGAAAGAGAAGCCTCATAAAATAAATCGATAGAAACAATCAAAATGTAATCAACAAGCATTTAAACACGAAACAATATTTCAATATTCACTTATTTTTGCAATATAATGAAAATTCATAATGCATTGTCTTTATTTTTTCTTGAAATTCTAATTACATTTTTTATAATAATTTTTAGTGATTTTTTGAAAGTTTTTAAGATCAAATCCTATCGATTCACCCGATGCTCCAATCCGAATCGTCGATCCACTTAACCAACCTGATTTTTTGGATAGACGATCCGTTTTTTCAAACGTTGCCTTAAAACCATGATCGCCCAAATTCTATTAAGCAATCATACTCTTATACGTGCAAAGCATGCTAATTCATTCAATTCCTTAAAGCACATGTCTCAGTACAACAAAATGCAGAGATCAAGTTGGGTACCTCAGATTAGGTTAACCAAGTCCTTAAACCTAGATCGATTAGATTGTAGTCTATTTCGAAGGCCCCTCAGTGTTTTAGAGAGAGAAAAGAGTCGTAGAGAAAGAAAGAGAGAGAGGGACGGTGCCAAGGTTAACGGGAAAGGAGGCAAGACAACCTTAAGCACAAAACAAAAACTACATAAAAATAAAATAAATAATATGTAAACATAGAAAAAGGGAAAAAAAAAAAGTGATACATTTAAGTTTTTAAAGTTGTGGAAACTCTTTTTAAGTTTTAACAAATTCAAAATTTCAACATTTTACTTGCATCTTGAGGTCGCCCATATTTTTTAATTGTACACCCTATTTTTTAGTACACACGTGTAAAATTTCATTATGATCCGATTTCTAAAAAAAAAAGTTAAAAATCATATAGTGATATGCATTCTGAACCACATGATGAATATCTGACGGTTGAGATTCCAACTGCATTAATATTCATTATAGCTGCTCAGCTATTGTTAGCTTTTTCATATATATATATATATAGGGTAATGATTTCATGCAACCGTTGTATAGTAATATGATGCAACAACCTTAAAAAATCATCTTATGTCCATTTGCTTGATTGAAATTTTGAAATATACACTCTTTTCATTCTAATTAACAATCACAAAAAAAGAAAAAATTGAAAACACAACCGAGAAAATACTTTTTTAGCCGAATTAACATAGGTTGTTAATTTTGATGAGATGCTTAGATCTAGGCCTTAGAAAGATTTTTTTCATTTCCAATTTTTTTGGATGGCTTTATTATCATTAGATAAACAATGTTAGAAAAGGAAAAAATGACTTTGAGTTTATAAAGGCTAAGATCTTGAAATTCACAAAATGAATGGTCGAAATTCGTTTTTAGAGAAGACTCATTTTGACCTTATCTAGGGTTCAAATTGAACTTTGTTTTTTTGGGGATTGATTATTGAGATAAAGAGAGTGTGTGTGAAATATTTGGGGTTATACAAATGGGAAAGCTTTCTATGTTTCCCCTACAGCATAGAAGTTCTATCCTCCCCTTTATCCAACCGTCCATTTTGAATGGAA